>OZ057405.1:34781369-35069522 GCA_964056735.1 Allodiplogaster pararmata
GAATGCTCAATGGATGAAAATCGTTGATTGGGTGTGCTTACGAGAACGATTTCTTCTTCTTATTATTATTATTTGGCATAAGTATTTGGCATAAGAGAGATGAGCGGAGAGAATCCAAATTCGTGTCTTCGGGAACCATGTATATAGAGGTCGATTGTCGAAGTCTCGGGCAAGAGCTTTTATACGGGTATCGACTGCCTCATATCCTCGCCGCCTCTGTGCTGCTTCCCCAAGCTCCCCGCGGTGAAGCTTCGGACGTGGCTCAGGTGGATCTGCTTCAGCTTTCGCATGAATTCCCATAAATTAGGAGACAAACCCAGCGCTACAACGAGGGCGTGATGATCTCCTTCTAGGTTATTGTTTGTGCGGAAGCTTCGCCCGGGCCTCACGGCGTCTGCAAAGTGGTTCCAAGATGGAATGGGGAACCGGGCTGGTGCCTCTCTGTCGAAGCGCCTCCAGCCAATATAAACTCGCTCGAAATAATCGTAAAGGTCGAGGATCACGTCGGGGAACTGTTTAACTTTCTGATAAATCAACAATTTATCAAAAGTTAAACAGTTAGTAGAAATTTATCAAAACATTGTATTTTATCGGCACTCCGTGAATTAGTTAGTTTGAAGAAAAAATTTAACAATTTGTTCAATTAACACGTCATAAATAGTTAGTGAAAATTTTTCATAACAATATATTTAACCAAACTTAATAATCAGTAAACATTAGTTTTAAAAAACCTCTTTTTGTTTAAAAAAAAACTCGTCAAGTTTAAATTTGCTCAAAAAATTCCATTGGGAAGCAAAGGTCTTGGTAGCAAATGTCGCAGGTAGCAAATGTCGCGGTATGAAGTGTTTATTTATTTATTTTATGAAGAGGGATGGCAAAGATATTTGAGCATTCTCCGCGTCCCTTCTCTGGGTCAATGTTTCTATATCTTCCACTCTGTTAACCCTGCCTCAGGCTTAGGCATACGGTCTGAACAGCCTGAGTAAACTACAGGGCAGGTGTGGTCAATGGGTTTGAGCAGGGCGGCCAAACACTGCAGACGTCGATCACCCGAAACAGTCTCGTGAGCTCGATCTAGAAGATCTTCAAACCTTCTTCGTAGCCGTTCCCAAACGAAGATGGGAAAGCACTCCAGGGGTCTCCCTAAAGTTCCCTTCAGAACCACCTCGAAGAGGAAATATTCCTGTTTTTGGAGTCGATAATACTGAGACTATTGTACCAATCGAACCTCATGGTGCAAAGACAGTAAGCATTTGAGACTTTACAGTTCTAGTTGACCTCCGCAAATGATGCTTTATGAATTCGACCTATTTTTATTTTTTTCAACTCCAAGAGCCCGTAGCACAGACTAAATTTTGTTTTGGCGCATCAAGGACTAAGAAGAATTTCGAAAATTAAAAAAATAACTACAAACGGAAAAATTAAATGTAAAAAAGAAGCTTAAATAATATATAATTACAAAAAAACTACAAACGGAACAATAAAATGTAAAGACAACAAGCTTAAATAATAAAAATACAAAAAAAAACTACAAACGGAACAATTAAATGTAAAAAAGAAGCTTAAATAATATATAATTACAAAAAAACTACAAACGGAACAATTAAATGTAAAGAAAACAAGCTCAAAGCAAAGGTTGCAAATGTCGCGGTAGCAAATGTCGTGGGTAGCAAATGTCGTGGGTAGCAAATGTCGCGGTAGCAAATGTCGCGGTAGCAAATGTCGTGGGTAGCAAATGTCGTGGGTAGCAAAAGTCGCGGTAGCAAATGTCGTGGGTAGCAAATGTCGCGGTAGCAAATGTCGTGGGTAGCAAATGTCGTGGTAGCAAATGTCGCAGGTGTCGTGGTAGCAAATGTCGGGAAGCAAGTGTCGCGGTAGCAAATGTCGTGGTAGCAAAAGTCGTGATACCCAAAAAAAGTATTATCAGAAACTTTTTTTTGGGGAAAAGTCGAAATTGTGACGAAACTTTCTAATGAAGAAAACACAGAACGTAGAGAGAGAGAAAGAGAGATAGAGTAAAAGAAGAGACCTAGATTTAATAGATAATATGTAGATAATAGTTTCTGAACGGAGCTTTAAAAGAGATTTTTTAGAATATATAAGACGATGCTGGGAATAATTTTCGCCAAAATGCTCAAAATGTTGTTCCTCGGGCAGATTTCCCTTGAAAAACCAAGCTTTTCCATGGCAAGAAACGGAAAAAAGCGCCATGATAAATGGCAGCGAATAACATGCGTTTTGACCTGCCTGCCAAGAAAAACCGTCAAAAAACAAGCTTTCTAATTTGTTTTCGTTTTTTCACCGCTTTTGTCACTGCCAGAATCCGGTTTTTGTTTGTCCTTGTTTTGTCACTGCCAAAATCGGGTTTTTGTTTGTCCTTGTTTTGTCACTGCCAAAATAGGGTTTTTTTGTCCTTGTTTTGTCACTGCCATAATCGGCTTTTTTTTGTCCTTGTTTTGTCACTGCCACAATCGGGCTTTTTTTGTAGCCCCTGCGGTTGTTATTGGGATGATGGAGGACCGCTCTCAGGAAATCTTTGGGGAGTGCCAATACTAGACTTTGATCTCATCCAAAAGGCTGAGATGCGATACCAGCAGCTACAACGCCCACAGACCAACCATTTCTAGCGACGTACCCCAACCGAGTTTACTAAACTCGGTTGGTGTACGTCGCTAGATGTTTTTAATACGTGGTCGTTGCAGAGCTGTGTTCAACGGACAAAAATTGTTCGAAAAAGAGCCGAGTTTGGCAGTGCCAAAAACATGTCACAAAGGAAAAACAAAATTGTCCGTGATTTGGCAGGAACAAAACTTGGCCACAGAGTCATTCATCATTTGGCACTGCGAAATAGTGGCCGATTCTTCGTCCCTATTTAAAAAAAAAAAAAAGCTAAAAAAAAAAATTTAAAAAAAGCAGCTAAAAAAAAACTAATATTGGAATTTCCTTGTCCCAAGTTCGCATACTCGAAATCTTGGCAAAATAAAGTTTTTGGCTGAGGAACAATATTTTGAGCATTTTGGCGAAAATTATTCCCAGCATCGTCTTATATGACTAACTTATAAATATCACAAAGAGGTTTTTTAGATTTTTGAAACAGAAAACGAAAAAATTCAATGGTGTTTTATATTTAGAGTAAAAAGTTTTCTAGAAGATTCTCAGAACCAAAGAATTGATAGAAGTGAAAAGGATATATCATTATACATACATCTAAAGTGATGCTGTATGAAATAGATTCAGAGTGACCATCGAAGACATTCCGTAGATTCAGACGCGAACGAGTCGACCCTTTCTATCTGCCAAGAAGAGGAAAGAGCAATGAGTGAATGTTGCATCAGAGAGAAATAGAGTGGAAAAAGAAGGGCTGACGCTGACAAACCTCAAAAAGAGAAAGAGGGAGAGGATTGAAGAGAAAAGAGAGAGGATGAGAGAAACAGATGAGGCAAAAAAGGCGGTAAAAGAGAGAAAAAGAAGAAGAGAGCAGAAAAGGGAGAGAGCGGAGGAAAGACGGAAAGACAACTCACGAAATATCTTTCACTCTCTCAGTCTCTCTTTGAATCTATTCTTTCTACACTTTTTCATCTTTCATCATCCTTGTCTCTTTCTCTTCGCTTCTCTGATATAACCCTGACTCTAATTCCTCCACACGCCGCAGACATGGGTCATTCATTCCTCCGCTCCTATGCCATTTATAAAAATACCAATGGTCCGCGCTAAACTCTATCGATTGTCTCATAAATTCCTCGATTTCCAGTTGTACTTTAAAAAATGCTCCAGCACTTTAAAAGTAATCTAGGATGTCTTCTATACTTCTTCGATACCCTGTTTGGCGAGACTGCACTATAGTGGTCCCGTCGAATTCGCTTTTTTCCATCAAACTTTTCCTATGGTTACTTTACGAGCTAAAAGAGGTTCTGAGAAGTGCGAAGCTGGATCTGTAGTGTTTGAGTATGTAAAAAAATTATTTGAACCTGGAAAAAAAGAGCCGCGTTTGAACCTGGAAATTTTTTTTAAATATTGTAGGCAGTACCTAAATAAGATGTGATTCATCATTAAATCACTGTATAAACATGTTTGCACAAAAACATCTTTATTAGAACATGTAAATTTCAAAACGATAACAATTATAAGCATCTGACCTAGCGAACAAACGTTGTCTGACTTAGCTGCCTGCGCTCTACCGTACCTGTAAAAATGCCGTACTTCTAAAAAACGTCTCCACAATTTTTTTTTACAAATTTAGTCATTGAATTGACAAAAATTTATAAAAATCAGAATTTTTCATACCTCGTTAGCGTAACCTTTGCCTAAGCCTAAGCGGAAAAAAACAGTGAATAATAGCTGAAAACAGATGATTATTTAAATGATTTTATTACATGCTCAAACACTTCAGATCCAGCTTCGCACTTCTCAGAATCGTTTTTAGCTCGTAATGTAACCCTAGACAAAGTTTGATGCAAAAATGCTAATTCGACGGGACCACTATACCACAGCATCGCCCCCTGTTTTAGTCTATCCAGGGCTCCAACACATTACAATGGTGTTTCTGATTCCGAGTTGACTTTCTGTTTTCAGATTTCTCTACAAGTGGTCAAGAGCGTATTTCGTTTTTTTTTGTAATTTCAACTACTGTATTTGATCTATTACTAAGGTTTTTCCGTTTAAAATCTTGCTCGATGACCTTTCATTTTAGTGTTTTCCGCGTTTGTTTTGAATGCATCTCAGAAAAAAATTGCTTACGATTTCAAGTGTTGCTCAAATTTTTTTTCTGCACTGCTTAACTGTTTTCTCGTGAGTTTTAATATTCATCTACTCATTTTATTTATTTATTTCACGCAAAAACATAAATTCGTTAAAGCAAACAACAATTGAAGATATTTCGCATGAAAATCCCTTGTGGAATGGTTAAGCTACAACCGATAAATTTCGTGGATGCCATTTTAATTCACTTCTTCTCTCGGCGCAATCGCTCTATAAAAATGCGTGGTGAATGGAACAAGCCCGTGTTTGCTTTTGACGAGCATTCGTAACAGAATTGAATTCATTAGCAATGCGCCCTCTGCAGTTTGGTATTGACGCCTCGCCCCGGTAAAAGGTAGACATATTTTGTTCAGTCCCGCTTCGAGAATTAACTGTTATGTCTCGTCTTAAACAAGCGACCTCGGAACTGTTTGAATTAGCATTCTTGATCTTTTCCTTTCAGACTTCTCATCCACACCTATAATGTGGGAGCAACGACAAAACGAACTTCCATGAAAGCCAAGGCACGTCACCGATACTTCTGATGTCAACGTTGAGATGAAAACTTTGTAACTTCGATGGAGTTAAGGTATTTCTTCATAATTCCCGTAAGATGAATACCATCTTTCTATTAAAATTATAAAGCATTTTTTTAATTGAAAAATTTCCGTCATACAAGAAAAAAAGAAATTTTTTCCTTATTCTATTCGTTCATCAATGCACTCTTGACCCTTATCACTCTTACTTAATTTTAATTATTCAGTTCCTCGTTCTCCGACTTTTATTTATACAAATCAGTTTTTATCTCACTCCTTATTTCTCTTCCTCGTATTTGTTTCCACTAAGTTCTCATGGACTATTATATACTATCGAAAATGATAAAATGGATATATATATAACGAGTCCTTACAGATTCAGCTCAGAAGACCAAATGGGTATGAAGGCCGAGCTTGATGCGTTCGAACAAACACACAAGAGCATCGACTGGAATCGAAGCTCTTGCAAGAAAAAGTCGTCTCGAACAGAATGTAAAAAAAACGTACCGTGGTAGAAACGTACCGTGGTAGAAATAGGACTTTGCGCAAGCAGAGCCGCCGCCATCGTCAAGACGACTCGAGGTCGCAGAAACTTCACTCCCAAGAGCAAAAACACCGGCTCTTCGGAAACAAAACAGTCAGTTGAGAAATCTAAATCTCAATTGAAGAGGGAGAAAGCCGCGGAGAGAAAGTTTTAATTACCCAAGTTATAACTCCCTGATCAAACAATCGGTGACGAAAATGGCCTCCACTCAAGGTGAGACTGAAGATGCAACTGCGGGAGGGACCAATCCAGCTCCTGGGGTCAGAAGAGAACCTCTTTCGATCAAATATCTCAAAGACTGTTTCGACATGCGGTTCGACCCAGGAGACACACTCCTTGGTGTGAAGGAAATGGTGAGAAGAAAGATGTCGGACGTCGGAAAAGGACATTTGCCTCCCAGAGCTCAAGGCAAGACCTATCTCGTCGACCACAAGCCTGATTGGGCAGAATTGACCAAGCTCCAACAGAAGGGAGGAGACACCTTCAAGTTGTTGTCGACCAGAGCTGCTTGCATGGTCGTCCACTACTTGCACGCACAACAACATGTGCCTTATAACCTCCTCGGGACGGAAAGTTTGACTCAGATGGCGGCAACGATCTTCAAGCACCCTGTTGGCCTCGATGGAAATCCGAAGTTTGCCAATATGAAATCTCACATCACTGTTCTGCACTCCCTAAAGTCCGGCATCGGAAAAGAGTTTTTCGACAAAAGTGGAAATCTGATAAAAAATGGAGTGAAGAAATACATCGAGAAAGGCGTTGACAAGGAGTTCAAATGGGAGATTGTCTTGACCGAAGAAGGAGACATGGACCAGCTCATAAGTCCAGCGGTCTTTAAAGTCGTCTCAGGCCCCGAACTGGTGAAATACTTCTTTCACACTCTCAGTCTCCATCGCTGGTTCTACGAGCAAATCGAAGGAGTAGAAAATCGCGAGGCAGTCTTGGCAGGGTTCGGCATCTTACTTTTGAAGGTCGAAATGAGACAGGCTTGTACTGACTCTTCCCTCGCGACAGCAAAGATACGGGGAGACGGTTCTCTTGCCAAGCAAGGAAAGGCAGACGGAGAGGAAAAAGCAAAAATCAAGCTTTCTTTGGAGACGTCAGCTGTGTCTCATCTTTCTGGACTATCCCTGCCGACTCGGTACCAAAAGGCGGTGAGATCAAATTGCGGAGCAGCAACATGGCTTGTTAATGCATTTGGAGCAAAACTAGCAATTTTGAGACAAAGGACAGACACCGTATACTCGCCAAGGGCCCTGAAAACGGCAATCAATGCTCTGGAAGGAAAACTGACGAAGCTGCAGTTTGCTGTTGCCAAGAGCATGGAGAATTCGAAGACGGCTGGCGAGGCAACAACGTGTTTTAGAATACTTCTGTCCACCCTAGACGTCTTCAGACCAAGAGTTGACGTCCCATGCACGCCACATCCCGTTCTGATTCCCTTCGCGCTCTGCTCAGACAATCTCTGGACCAACGACTGGTACGCCGGCTTCGTATATTTCTACAAGTGGCTGGTTCCCG
This sequence comes from Allodiplogaster pararmata, assembly GCA_964056735.1. Lineage (NCBI taxonomy): Eukaryota > Metazoa > Nematoda > Chromadorea > Rhabditida > Diplogasteridae > Allodiplogaster > Allodiplogaster pararmata. Next base: position 34,788,708 of record OZ057405.1, read on the forward strand.
GTGCATCGAATCCAGAGGCCTGTGATGCTTGGGCACTCCTTGCTTCTCACGGTGGACTCTACCTTGACGCCGGAAGAATCCGAGAAATGACCGGATGCCAAACACCGTACAGGGATGAGCTCTGTACGCCGCTGAAGTGGAGACTTTCTGAGGCAGAGTCAGGTCTGAAAGTGTATGACATCCCGAAAATTGAGACGTCTCACTTTATCAGAGGGTCAGGCGCAACCAACTCGTTCCAGGCCATTGAGTTCGGGGCGGTGGTTCAGAATTCAAGGGCTACATCCATCTCCCAGTGGGTGAAAGAAACGTGACCGCGACATCCCAAGCGAACGCTTGCGCTGTCTTGACAAATGCGGTTTTTAAACCCGAGATTGTGAAAAGAGAGGCTGAAGCATGGTCGAAAGAAAACTTAGGTGAGGTGAGTGCCGCAATTATCGAAGGGCGAGGGTATTTCAACAAGTTTGAAAAAGAGCAAACGAGAGCTGAGTTGGAGAAAGTATACAGGGCGTCAATTGATCTTGACGTTTTCAAGCAGCTTCACGATTCGCAGATGCATGAGGACGAGTAATTAAACCATCTTTTACAATGATTGTGATTCAAGCATGCTTGTTTTAGAATTTCTTTTCCCGCATTTGGACCCAATTATTCTAGAGAATGGGTTCGCTTTTGAAGTAGTCTTTCGCAAGCCTTTTTATGACTTTTTTTCTGCGTAGTGTTGTCTCCCTTTGAGGTTTATTGTTAGAAAGAAGAAAGAAGAAGGAGAGAAGATCTTTGAAAGAGGGGACGACGGTCGCTTAGAAAAAAAAAAATCAGTCTCTTCATCGGAAAATGTCGGCTCAACCAGAAGCAATACTAAAATAGAGCTAAAAAACGTTTCTGTGCTGTTATTGATGTGAAAATCCGGTGCTAGCATACTTATGACGCTGTCGGAAATCAATAAAAGATTGTGAAAAAACTTATTATCGATCAATTTACACCAAATTCAGAGACAATGACTCTGAAACAGTATTGAACTATTGATATATCTTACAGCCTGCATTCTTTTTTATTTTTCCGAAAAACCTGAAAAAAATAGGGTGCGAGCATAATTATGATGCGCAGTGTAGTTCCAGCAGCAGCCGTGGCAGCACCTCCCGAGGGCGTGGCGCAAGTGGAGAATCGAGAAGACTACAGAAGGCCGGGAGAAGCGGAGAGGGTATGGATACTCGACCCAGCAGCAGGATTCGAGGGACTGGAGGAGTTCCTGAATCAATACTTCAATCTGGAGATAGCGCTGGAGGCTCTATCCTTCCAAGCAGTGGACCTCGTGAGGATGCGTCTAGTCATTCAAGAAAAGTGTTGGACCTACGCGGAGAAGGAGCTGAAGGATGCTCTTGGAGGCGGAGTCCAAAGATTGATGCCGGAGATCAGAGATGGAGTGGCGAGGTTCTGCGGAGTGAACGGAGAACCCCTGAAGTCGTATGTGGGAGTGATGGCCTCGGAGGCGGCGGTGAGTTTGAGAACAAAGGAGCTGGTATGGATGAGCGTCCTAATGAGAACAGTGAGGGGGCCGAATGCGGCGAAGTGGAAGAGGGGGGCGGAGAAGGAGGTCAAGGACATTTGCGACACGTGTCTCAAGGCACTGCAGGCGATCATTCCACCACAGAGGTCTGTGGGGGGAGTCATGGTGAGAGAGAGGCCACTCAACACGGAAGTGACAGTTCCTCGACTAGGAGCAGCCTTCCCGGACATATTCGCAGTGGTGATGATGCACGGAATGAAGCTGAGGAACGAGCCGATATCGAGCTTCCTCAACAACTTCCCACACATGAACTCAATCCTGCCGCTGTATATGAGATGCTGGCCGGACATCAGGAACTTCATCTCGGATCAGTCGGAGAGTCTGTGGCTGATCACGAATCCAACCACCAGATTCCCTCTGAACTGGGCAGAGAATCAAAATCGAATCCTTCGAGCGATGGAGAAGACGGACTTCAAGATCAACAAGTGGGCGGAGAAGTTTTATGTGAAGAACGGCCTTTGGGAGAGAGTTGCGGGACAGCAGGCGGCGCAGCAGGCATACAAATGGACGGAGGCAGCATGGAGTCATATAACAGCTCCACGAATGAATGCCATCCACAGGGCAACTCTGACGAGAGATGCTCCGGGAGTGCCTCCGGGGTACGAGTCTCACACTCATATGAGTTTCTTGGTGTGAATTTCCCCATGGCGTCGTCTTCGAGTGTTAGCTGGCGAAGACAAGCTGCGACTCTCAATTTCCTTGAGCGCCACAGATTCAACGCACAAAGAGAACTCTCCTTGAAGACCACGCCAGTAATTAGATATGAGTTACTGGGGGAAGTGTACAAACTGTCCACTTGTACGATCCAGGAGAGCTTTTATTCTACTTCGACTAGTGTGACATGTAAATTGATGGATTTTAAAGAAGAAACTGGAGTAAAGTAAAGGACTGGACGAATGGTGAGTGGTATTTAATAGAAGAGGCAAGGCACAGAGAGGCAAGACTCAAGATGGAATCGAGGGGAGAGAGGCCTTGTGAGAAGATTCTAAGGTTTTAATTTTGAGACATGAAGATGTTCGAAATTTCGGCGCCAAAGTTATAATTAGATAGGAATATTGTAAGGAGACTCGCCCATTTTTATCCTTAGAGTCCATGTAATTCTGTATGTCTTTTTTTCTTGTAATCCATAACCTATGTATTGCTTTATGCTTCTATATTGTTTGGAATGATCTACTTGTTTTTATGTATATTGGTTGTAAATAGGACTCCTGCTCTCGCGCGCTAGAGGCCTGATCAGCCTATAGGATTTTGTTCTGTTGTGTGTTTTGGTTTTTGGTTCTTGGGCGACGTTCGTGGAGATAGGGGCGTTTTTTGTTGTTATTTGATTATTGTTTGTTTGGAGGAAAAAGGTAATAAAGTATTACCACAGCTGTTGTCTTGGGGGACAACAAGGCGTCCACAGGAAGTGGCGCTAACTTACAATATGCATATAACTTTTTGTGCTTTATCTCATCTGGGTACTTTTTTCAATTTTAAAAATTGATCTACACTGTGCAAAATTGGAAACAGGTGGAAGCTATAATTTGGGAACGAACTATGAAACAAATTTTTTGAGAGAGAGAGAAAGACCGGGTCTTTCCGATTGCTTTCCTGCCTGTGAAACTTTTTTTTACATCTACTACGTTTTATATCTCTAATGAGTTTGTTTTAACTCAAAAGTTTATTATCTTGGCACTTAAAGCGTCGTCGATTCAAAAGAATCGAGTAGCTTTGAGAAGCTGTTTTCAATTTAAACGCTTATCAAGATCAACAAGCCACATCGGGAAATCATCGATTATGGGATCTGAGCGTTGAGCGGAGGTTGAGCGAGGCAAGCAGTAGCGATCGAAGTGCTATTCTTCCTCATCTGTCGCTTCTACTATGTAGTCGCCTTCTTCTACCATGTAGTCGCCTTTGAATTTCTGAGCAGATAAATTCAAGGACAAATCCTTTTCTCTCTACTTGGTGTTCTTCCGCATGAACGACCAGTTTTTAGGGAGGCCATCGTTTTTGACTTCAGTGACAGCATGTATGAGTTCGTGAAGAGCTCCCGAAGTCGCTGAAGTCTCCTTTCTACTTCTCTATAGTGTGCTCCCAATGCTCTCGATTCATTGGTCTGCAGTTGGTATTCCTCATCATTATCAACATTCGGCTCCCCAACCATTATACCTGCATTGCTACCCATGGGCATCAGGAAGTCTACTGGACGCAAAATTCGGTCTTGATCTCTTATGTCATTCGATAGTTCCGTCAAGGGGCGACTATTGAGAACGGACTCAATTTCTATCACCGTAGTTACGAATTCATCTCTATCAAGTATGTTGCGACCCAGAGTTCTGGCCAGACAAGCCTTTATCAATCCGACCATTCTCTCGTAGATACCTCCTTGCCATGGCGCATGAGGTGGGGTGAAGGTCCATGTGATACCCTTTTGATACCCTTTTGATCCATGTGATACCCTCCATGTGAGAAGCTGTTGTCAGGCTGAAATTGTTGCGGAGAAGCTACCGAAAAAAGAGCGCTACCGAAAACATGTTTTTTTTCTCCATATCTAATGTCTTTGTACTTCTGTTTCAACCATTTCTTCGATCGTTCATACATTCTTCTATTTCTTAATTGGCTCGTTCATTTATAGCTTTTCCGAAGCACTCAATCATGCGTTCGTTAGTTTATTCGTTATTAACCCTATTTCTATTATAAACATGGAACATAACAAGTTCTGACCTAAGGTCATCAAACAATCGCATTTTCTTCCAAACAGGAAACTTGAAAATGATTCATTGATGATTAAGTTAGCATGTCGGGGTAAAGCTTATCCACGCTGCTGAATCAAAATAAGCCGTGTATTTTTATCGTGAGCGAACGCCTTCCTACTACATCTCATGAGACAAGTTTCTCGTGAGCGAACGCCTTCCTACTACATCTCATGAGACAAGTTTATCGTGAGCGAACGCCTTCCTACTACATCTCATGAGACGAGTTTATCGTGAGCGAACGCCTTCCTACTACATCTCATGAGACAAGTTTATCGTAAGCGAACGCCTTCCTACTACATCTCATGAGACAAGTTTATCGTAAGCGAACGCCTTCCTACTACATCTCATGAGAAAAGTTTACGCATACATTAGTGTTTAAAACACATAGAACTTACACTTTGTTTTAAAACTTTTCATTTAGTTCACGTAGTAATCCTATAACAGAACCGTTGTCATTCAACAAAAGTTTGTCTGATTCAAGCAAATGAAATGATGATCAGTGTAATGATGATCAACAAATTCCAACTACAGGGTGGCCCATAAACAGTGTTACAAATGTTTGAGAACATTTCCTGAGGAAGTGACCGCACGTAGCGGTCACTTTTCTTGTTTTTCCCGATTCCCCGTAATTTTTTATACGTGTCAAGTGAGTTTCGATTGAATCCATCGATGTTTAGGGTAATGACAGCGTCGAATCGCTTGCGAACTGCGATCATTCGCCTACACACTCTTGGCCACGCCCCTGCTCGCATTGCTGAAACGCTTCGCCTGCCTCGCATGACAGTGTATCGAGCGATCAAACGATTCGAGGAGCTTGGCACATCTTTGGACCGTCCAAGGCGAGGTCGTCCTCGCACTGCTCGCACGACACAACTCATCGAAACCGTTCGGAGTCGGATCAACCGAAATGCACGACGAAGCATCAGACAGATGGCGCAGCAGCTCCCGATGAGCCGAACTTCATTGAGTCGAATAGTCACGGAGGAGCTGGGACTCAGGTCGTATCGTACACGGAAGGCCGCTTTTCTGTCGGCTCGCAACAAGTCGGAAAGAGTCAAAAGATGTCGCGACCTTCTTCGTCGTACGCAACAAGGCGAACATTTCAATATGGTGTTCTCTGACGAAAAGCTGTTCACCGTGGAAGAAGTCCACAACTCCCAAAACGTCAGAGTGCTTGCGAAGGACGCAGAGCAAGCCGATAGCAAGGGTAGAACGGTCCAACGCAGTGCACATCCAACTCAAGTCATGGTCTGGGCGGGGATCTGCGCAACAGGAAAAACACCGCTTGTTTTCGTCGAGAAAGGCGTCAAGATCGACACGGAATACTATCTGAAACATGTTCTGCAAGACGTGCTCCATCCATGGTCTCAATCGCATTTCAATCAGAGGACATGGACCTTTCAACAAGACTCAGCACCAGCCCACAAAGCTAAAAAGGTTCAAACGTGGTGCAAGGAAAATTTTCCCGGCTTCATCACAACAGCAGAATGGCCGGCCTCATCACCCGACCTGAACCCGCTCGATTATTCCGTTTGGGCCTACTTGGAGTCCAAGGTAAACTCTCGCTCCCACCCAAATATTGATTCCCTGAAGAATGCCCTTCAGGCAGAATGGGACAACATCGGAGTCGAATACCTTCGTACAGTGGTGGAGGCGTTCCCAAAGAGACTTCGAGCTGTAGTTCGGGCAAAAGGAGATCGTTTGAGCTGAACTTTTGCGTGAATGTTGACATTTATGTTGTTGATAAAATATGTTAATTTGAGATGATTTTCTCTGTTTTGAAAAAAGGTATAACAATTCCAATTTGTAACACTATTTATGGGCCACCCTGTATATCGTTCTCTCTCTCTAATCAATTTTCAACACAACTTGCAAAAAAACTGCATTCGGAAAAGAGAAAATGAGTAAGAAAATGTCTGAACTGTAAAGCTTTTCCAACTTTGTTCTGAATGGTTGAAGAAATCAAAACGAAGAAAAACCTAGTCATCACAGTATTGGACCTTCTTGTATAATTAATTACATTCATTAGAGTTCTATACATACATTGACAAGTATAATATTCATCTTGATGATCAGATATAAAAGCTTCAAATTTCTGTTACGGAAATCTTTTCAGCGTCCCGAGGTGACTAAGAGACCCCTTCCTAGTGATTGAGAAGGTGACTAAGAGACCCCTTCCTAGTGATTGAGAAACCCTTTTCGATTGACTGGAAAACCTCTTTCCAATCACCCGGAGACTATTTGAGCTGAACAATCTTTCCTTGTTGACGATTTTTCACTTGAGCCGCCGCAGCCGCTGTAATAGTGAGAAATAGCAAATTTTATGTTGAACGGAATTTTCAGTTTGATTTTTTTTTAATAGCAACAATCATTTTCGCAAAGAATTTTGTTTGGTGCTCAGTGTAGAACATTTTTTTGAGAGAAAAACAAACAATTTCTCTCATTTTTGCCTTTTCTTGAAAAATTCTTTTCTTTCAAGTGTTGAAGCCGGGTCTCGAGTCAGATAAAGTTAACTTACTACTTACCAGATTATTATCGTAAGAAATTTTTACCCATTCAAATTCTTAAATATTAATTTTCATTAAAAAATTTCGCGAAAAAAACTTTTAGTTTTCTTGACTCCTTATAAACTAGTTTTCGCGTAAGTTAATGATAAAGAACAAGCTTCGCTATGTTTCCATCAAGTACAAAGAGTAACCTGCAATCGCACGCGCTCTTGCTCCGATTCGGCCTTTGGCTCGTATTCCAACGGAGTCATGGAAGAAACGCTCAATCGATAGTTCAGAGAAATCGGGTGAATCCCCGACTTCCGCAGAATCTGGTGTTTGGGTTGTTGATTCGGAAGGAGAGAACGTCGCGAAGAAATCTTCCTGGCAATGGGGATGAAAAAAACCATGAAAAAAAGCTTTTTTGCGTGATTTCTAAATGTGATGTAGACAAACAACGTTGCTGCCTTTTTCTAACATTTTCAAAAGGAAAAAAAAACTTCATATTCATTCAACTCGGCATTCTTTGTAAGAAAACATTTCTGAAGTAATGGTATTTTACGAAATAAAAACCATGCATACTAGCCCTAAATTGATCAGTTCGAAATCACGATGTAACTTTTTCATTCCACTTTTTATCATGGCATTTACCTTGAATCTAACGTCACATAAGATTTCGGTAATGAAGATGAGTTCCGTAATAAATAACAACTTATAGTATTTAAGTGAAAGACTGACTTCGTTAGGACCTCCCCTCTCAACAGCATTGTCGAAAGTATCACTGTCAAAATCTTCCTCTGGATTCTCAGCCGGCGACACTTGAGATGTTGCTGTCCTAGTCTTGATGTAAGGCGGGGGTGAGGGAGCGGCATAGGGAGGATTGGTGGGCGATGTGTACTCCCGATCGTCTCCTTTCAGAGGACTCATCTCAATCGATAAGTCAGAAACAGGAGATTGAGGAGAGAGAGGGAACTGTGGAGGCGAGTTCGGAGGGGAGCCCTGAGGAGTGGGGAGGTTTTCAGGAGACGGGTAGTTGAAGAATGCAGGAGGAGGACTCCCACCGCTTTGCGGGTTTTCGGGATTATAAATAGGGGTGTTTGGCTGACTGTAAAATGAAGATGACAGAGAAGGCATTGAATTCGCATTGTAGCTAGGAGGCGGTTGCATGGGTCCAGCGTTATAATTGGGAGGTGGTTGCATGGGCCGTGACATCATGTACTGAGAAGGAGGGGAGAGTGACTTTGACGGGTAGTTGGAGGGTGCGACGGCGTAGCTTCCACCACTTGAGTAGCCTCTGCCGTAGCCCGAGCTCACTGGAATAACCAGTTTAACGGTTATTCACTTTCATCCAAGTATTTATAAATGTTTCAATATTGCTCACTTAAACATTTAGCAGACAGTGATACATTTTTAAAAACGACTGGTTCCGATATCGACCTCATATCAATTGTTTTCACTCCGTAGGTCAATGAAATGCATTTTGTTCTTTAAAACTTCTTCTACTCGTTTTGAGTTGTCTTATTTTATCCGGAACCGTGTATTATCCATAAAGTACAGAAAAGTCGAACTTTGAGCGTTGTAAGCAGGTGGAGCACATGATGAAGAAGGGCAAGGATTGATTTGAGATGTGCATGAAGAGCAAGAAGACGAAGAGGAGCAGGACGAGTCACACGAAGAGGAGGATCTCAATTTGTTCTCTCTGAGACCCCTGAAGAGGTGCTCAGACCCCACATACGGTTTTTTTGGACCCTCCTCGTAAGTCTCAAAAAACCATTTGTACCCGGAACACTGACATCAAACTAAAGTGGTTCTATGAAAACGCATGTTTTTGATGACCTCACCTTGTACCATACAAAATTTCCATCATTAAAAACATACCCACAAGAAGAGCCGAAAATGCAACAGTCCATTGAATGAATCGATATCGTGGCTAGGAGTGTCAGAAGAACGATCTGCATACTGATTAAAGCGGAGGACTGACAAGATGAAGTCTTGTGCCTCCAAAAAACAGTCCAGAGTCGACTAGAGCACTTATAAAAGTAAATCAGTGAATAACCTGTGAGTATTATCTAATGCGAAAAGGAATAAAGACGAACAAGGACAAAAAGACTACACACAGCACTATCCCACGTCATAGGATTTAGTCCTTGGTAGTATTTTGGTAAAGTGCAGACTACCGGTAAGAGAGAGAGAGAGAAAAAAAAAGAAAGAGAGAGAGAGAGGGAGAGGGAGAGAGAGAGAGATGGCTGATTTCCACCTCTAATCATAATAAAGCTTCTCATTGTGCAAAAATCAAATCCATAATGTAATGCCTAATGTTGTGATAAGCCTTAAAGTTTCATAGTTTCATAAGGAGAATGGAAAACCAAGAACGATTCAGTAGATCAGAAGTCATAGAAATGAAGATCTTACAGTTTAGCTTCTGCATAATGCTTCAGCAAAATCAAAGGAGCTTTTGTTCAGGAAAAAATAATAACGGTTAGACCTGCAGGTAATGAACGGATTAATGGAAGAAGTTGAAACTAAGCGATTTACTCTTACGAACACTCTTGAGAACAACATAGTTTGAAGACTAGTGAAAAAGAAGGTTTCTATATTGTAATGGAAAAACTCTAAAAAAGTGAAAGGATGCCAAAAGTTTATTTTCTTCAGGTGTAAGAGGAGTGAAAGCTACAGATTAGGAACACGTTCATGTGGAACTGCTAATGCATTGAGAGAAAAGGAGAATATGAACATGCCCTTCACTCTTCCTCCTTTCACTACAGGTCGTTAACATTGAGGTTCCAATAAGAAAGAGCATTCAAAAAATCAGAAGAGAAAGGAAGAGAAAATGAGATAGAGAGAAAATCAAGAGAAAAACATTAGAGAGAGTATAGGCTTTTGAACTGACTGACTTCTTAGAAAAACAGTTCCAATCTTCAATTGAACTCATGGTTAGACTTATGCCTCCCCCCAACTTATGGCCCCTAAACGAGAAATCAAGACCGCCACCGGGCAGGGTCCGCTTTATAGACTTTTCCACGCCATTTCAGCCGATCAGCTGCGTCTTCACTCTTCAGCCCGGTCGTCATCATGTCTACTTCGATGCAGTCTCGCCACATAGTTTTGGGTCTGCTTCTGGGTCTTTTGCCCTCTACTTCAAGATTCCAGGACTATTTATAAACCGAATGGGATTTGATCTCATCACGTGCCCGTACCATCTTAGCCTCTCTCTCTCTTAGCTTGTCGGTTATAGGGGCAATGCCTAGACGTTCTCTGATTGTTTCATTTCGCACCTTGTTTAGACGAGTGAGTCCGAGTCTCCATCTCAGAACTTTCATTTCCAGCATCTGTAGAGTCTTTGGTGTGCATGGAGCACATTTGAGGCCGTACAACGCGACTGGTCCGATAACTGCAAAGTAAATTTTACTTTCCAGTCTGTCAGGCATTCGCTTGTCGAATAGTACACCGGTTGATTCTCTCCATTTCAGACAGGCAGCATTAGGTCTGAGGTGATTTACGATCCAAGGTACTTGAAGCCATCCACTTTCCGGAGTTCGATGCTCTTGAAACCGTACAACGCGACTGGTCCGATAACTGCAAAGTAAATTTTACTTTTCAGTCTGTCAGGCATTCGCTTGTCGAATAGTACACCGGTTGATTCTCTCCATTTGAGACAGGCAGCAATAGGTCTGAGGTGATTTACGATCCAAGGTACTTGAAGCCATCCACTTTCCGGAGTTCGATGCTCTTGAATTTGATAATTCGAGGTACTCTTTTCAAATTCCAAGTACTCGGTCTTTTGAAGGTTTAGTCGTAGACCATAATCATTGAAATGTTCGTTCCTATCTCCTACATGGTTGTCTCTCAAAGTCATCTAATGGTTTGGAACATAACATAACGTCGTCAGCATACAGTAGAGTTCTCGGAGGACTTGTCTGTAGATCTCTGGTGATCGTGTCCATTATCAGTATGACGAGCAGAGGGGAAAGCGTGGAGCCTTGATGAACTCCTAAAGCAACCTTCAATGACTCCGAAGTACCCGCTGCATTACTTACGGTACTTCTAGAATCAGCATACATCAATTGAATTCATCTTATGTACTCTTCTGGGAGTAGGTGGTCTCGGAGAGAGAACCATATCAGCTCATGAGGCACACGGTCGAAAGCTTTGTCCAAGTCAAGGAAAGCACAATGGACTTACTTCGGGTAAAAACCGTGTGTTTCTCTAGATGAAGACGAATGACGAAAATAGCATCCGTTGTTCCACTTTCTTTGACAAAGCTATACTGATTGACGGTTGAGCTTACAATTTTGCGCAGCCGTGCTTCGATGATCTTTACCAATACAATTGTGGTATGAGGAATGCTTCTTATCGGCCGGTAGTTGGTACATACTATGACATGCCCTTTCCCTTTGTAGATGGGTGTTGTAGATGATCTACTCCAGTATTCGGGATACTCCAGGCGAGCAGTGGCTTTTTGAAAGAGGGTAGATGGAAAAGTCCACAATCACCTGCGAGGTCAAACTTGATGTTCGAGATTTGCTCAAAGTGTTCTCTCCATCGCTGAAAAATGTCTACATCGGATCGGAGAAGTATGCCGTCCCGGTTCTTGGTTATCCTCACGTGAGTCAGGTCTTCTGCTGCTGTGGCTCGAGCTTTGCCAACCCGGAAAATTTCATTATCTCCTTGAGGCGTGGCGAGCTTACGGTAGATTTCTTGGACAGTTTCGCGTAACATTTGTAGAATTTATCCACAAAAAACGTTTATTGAGAATGAGACAAAAAAGCGTTACTCGTCCTCACCGTCAACATTGGCCAAGACGCTCAGAGTAACACTCCTTTCCATGTTCACGTACAGTTTCACGTACTGAAGAGATGTCGCAGAACGAGTGAAACAGCGAAACAACGTCATGAAGGCTCTAGCGGGAAGAGCTTGTACATAGGCCGCTGGAAGCCAGTGCATCCTTGTAAAAAAAAAAAGAATTCTTGTTGAGAAGTAAAGAAAAACAACAGAAAGGATAAAGTTATTCTAAGACGGATAAAACAACAACATCAACTTGATGCTAATTTTCTGACGTACTGTTTTTGTGTTGTTTTTCTGACGGCAGTTTTTTGACATGCAGGCTGCAGGATAAAAAAAAAATCTAATACTTAAGTTACTAAATGTCTCAAGGAATACCATACAAAAGACTAATGTGTCGGGAGCAAGATGTATGCGTGAGCTCTAGTGAGCATCTTGAAAGAGTCTTCACAACAGAGAAGGTTGAAGAAGATGATCAGCGTCTACCTGCACACCGATACGAAGTCATATCTAATGTATATGAAGGTTGTTTTTAGAGCGAAAAAAGGCCGTTCACCATAGTTTTGATCTTTTTGATTAATTGTTGACCAAAATACATGCTTCAAAAACGTTTCTATTTCCTCGACTTCAAAAGATTCCAAACAATTTTTTATAGAAAGTCTCATTCGCAACGAAAGTTAAATTTGGTTAAAAAAGAGGTTTTTTATACTTACTGTACTTCACTCTCCAAAATATCCTAACTAGGTGAGAATATGAACGACTCGATCCTTTCACTCTTAACCCGAGCAAAACTCACTGAACTTGTAGATTTCAGTTTAGATTAAACTACGACGATTACATCACAATTAGCGCAATTAATGATGCCAAAAACCTAATTTGTGAGCAGTGAAAATGAAGAAGAAAGATGCACATCGAGACATTTTACTTTAACCTTCGATTCTTCTTTTTTAACCCATCTTGGTTGGCGTAACACTGGGGCCTACTGCTCAATTCTTAAAGTAAACTCACCCTTCGATTCGAATTCAGCTTTTTGCGATTAAGTTACATGATTGTGATGCTTCCAGAGTTAGTTGAGGACTAAAAAATCATTCTGCTGCGGATAAGGAGAGAAATTAAAGATGAGAAAAATTTGTTTTTGTGTTTCCTTATCGTAAAGAACTGAAAACAGATTTTAGCAAATAACGAAATCTTTTTTTCTTCAGAATACAATGTTGTAACTATTACAACACCTCGCCGAGTTTCTCGTTCTTGTGCAGGCTTGCGCTTCTGATTTAAAAAGTATTGTGTTTCACAAACCGTACTGCTCGATCCCTACTCTGTTAAAAATTATAATTCACTAATTTATCGGTACCTCCTGCTAACAAAATTTTTTCGCTGACCTCACAATACATCACATCACATACCGTATAGTTCATTATATCTTCTCGAAACCAGGAGAGCTTTACATAAGTTTCCATTTGAGCCGTGATATGTGTCTGCATTGATTCGGAAAGAGCTTCGTTTCTGGCTTCTGTTCCGGAAGCACTCATAGCTGCGCTATTCGTCAAATGAGAAACATGTAGAATAGAGAATTGGGAGAAACAATGAAGAACGAAAAAGTAGGAAATTCGGAAGGAGTTTCACTTGAATAAGGGCATGCGTGGACAAAAGACGAATAAGAAAGAGGATTAAGAAAGTTTTAGCACTCCGGAAAAAAAATACAGAAAGAAGCTATTGAGAAATAGTAGGACAATAAGACATCGTCAATAGAAGGAGAGATGTAGCTAGAGAGTAAGAGCAAGAGAAAGAATAAGAGAGAGACATTGAGAAGGAGAATGAAAAGAGAGAGAAAGTAAAATAAAGAAGGAGAGGGAAAAAATACGATGGCGAGAGAGAAGAGAATGATGGGGAGACAGAGGAGAGTTATTGAGTTACAAAGCTTAAAAAGAAGAGAAGAGTTTTAAACAAAGATTGTGAGGGTGTAGAGTAGGATTAGCTGATAGAGAATATAAAGAGGCAGGCTGTGAAGTTTTCCATTGGTAGAGTCGTTCATTACGAGGCAGCGGGCTTATTCAAGATTGCGAGGGGCGGGGAGAGAGGAGAATGGGACTGCTTGAGGAAGTAACGGGCAGAGTTCAAGGGGAAAAAGAAAGCGACCGATTTAATATGTGGAAGAGTTTGGAGAGTGGTTACGATCCAAAGGGTAGAAGAAGAACCGAGTTTATGGGTGCTAAACGATGGTTACAGAGAAACCTTACATGAGGAAAACTGGGAATTTTTTTTCGCGGAATTTACAAGCTCTAAAATAGGTGTTTTTGAAAGGTTCAAGGTTCTCGGGAGAAAAAAGACCCAAGTTTTTTTTATAAAAAAATACTCGGAAAATTCCTTTGAGAAGGGAAGACCCAGGTAAAGAAAACATTTATAAGAAGAAGGTTTCGAAAAAGAAAAGGTTCTTAAAGGGAAGGAAAAATGGAAAAAGTTTTCTATAAGATAGAGAAAAGAAGTGGGTGAAGACATATGTAGTTTCGTATGAGCGGAAAAGAGTTTTTCAAGAAAGCGGAGATGTATTCAAGGTAGGGAAGACAGGTTACGGATCAGCAGAAGGGGACAAGATAAGAGTTTAGAAGACGAGAAGTGAGGATCGAGTTCCCAATAGAACTGATAAGTTAGTTTTGATTCAACAAAGAAGTGACTTGATGATACTCGAAAAAATCAAAGAAAAATATAGAAAGAGATTCAAGCAGATAAAGGAGAAAAAGAGAGAAAAAGAAGTTTTATAAAAAGGTAAAGTAACAGAAATAAAGAGAGAAAGAAAGTCAAAGATCGAGAGGTAAAATAAAAAGTAGAGAGAAAGAGATGAACAGAGAGATTGAAAAAAATCAGCGTTTTAAAATTTTTTTTAAAGTATGATCTTGCTGATGTGACTTATTTTTAAAGTATGATCTTGCTGATGTGACTTATTTTTAAGTATGATATTGCTGATGTGACTTATTTTTAAGTATGATCTTGCTGATGTGACTTATTCTCAGTTCGAGTAGTGAAAGAAAGCTCCGAAACAATCACTTTACTTTCAAAATCAGGTGAGTGAATCTTCAAACCTAGAATTTTTTAACCAATTTGCTGCTTTTCTTGCTGTGTTCTTTTCTTTTTCGGTTACTTTCTCTGAGACATGCTATTACTTTTGTAATTATTTCCTTTTGGAAAAGCTTACGTTTTCTCACTATATTATTGTGAATTGTTTCAAGACTATTGCTTTTGTTAACACATTTTTTTTCAAATTGTGCTTCAGAAAAATTGGTTTTATTTCCTAATCCCTCTTTTAGACGTTTCGTTTTTCTTCTTATATTTCTCTGCTTCTCCCTGATCTCTTTAATTCTCTCTCACTTCTTCCTCCTTTCCATCTCCTGTTCTCTTTTCGGGGTTTTCCTTCTGATCTCTGCGCTCGTATTACAACAAACTTTTCTTCTGAATGTCTACCAACAACAAGACTGCTGAGGTCTGTCCTCTTTCTCACTCTCTCCCTCTCTCTTTCTCTTTCTCTTCCTCTTTCTCTTTCTCTTTCTCTCTTTTTCTTTCTCTTTCTCTTACTTTCTTCTTTCTCTCTCTATTTCTCTCTTCATTTTCGCTCGTTAAGCACTCCTTCTCGAAGCCTCAAGTTCTAGTCTCTTTTCGTTTTCCAGTATCTCTCTTCATTTCGCACATTCCCCTACTTCAAGATTGCCAAACGCATCTATCTCTCAGGTTATCGACCACTTTTCCCTCGAACAAATCTTCCTTTTCCAGATGTAGATTCCCGTACGACTCCCTTCATGATGAGATCTCTTGAAGCGCTGAAAGCCGTGGTTTTTCTAATCATCGGTAGGTTTCTGGTTTTTCCCTCCATAAATAATGGCGCGCATTGTCGTTAAAAGTCGGTTTACGAAGCAGTTTTCCAAGAAATATATTAAACATTCTCAACCGATTATAGAATTTTTGATTGTACACGGCAGACCTTTGTGAAAAATTGGAATTCAAGAAACTTGGTATATATATTTAGTATATCTCATTTATTGTAGTACGCATTTGGATCATGTTCGAAACTCTGAAACTTGATGCAAAATACTCTAAACATTATCGTTCAGAGAAAATCATACAAACAATGTCTTTTTAAAAACGCCCTAACTTTTTTTTAGTTTTTGTTGTTCAGAAATTAATTTTATCATTGATCGTTGAGGCCAGTGCCTCTTGTGTATCATAACTAATAAGGTTAAAAGGTCCAAGCAGGGATGACGGATTATCTTCCCTGTCTTTGGCCTTCGTAGTCGAATGGTAACCCAGTCTTCTCTTAGACTATAAGAGAGACGGCTGGGTTCGATTCGACCCGTGGACTAATTCACATCCGAGCAATAGTTAACAGTTCGTAGCTAACCCGGTCACCGTTAGGACAGAAACTTTGGATAAATGTAATTTATCTCAAGTATCACCTTTGGGAATAAAAAAAGTAGAAGGGTGGGTTTGTATGATAGTGGGTAGAGAAATTGAGGAAAAAGAAAAGTGACACAAGAAACATAGGAAAATAAAAGTGATTAGGTAAACTAGATGAAATAGGGAGAGGGAAAGTGGGTATGAGTTAGGAAAAGGACAAAAAAAACTGGGCAAAGTGGAATGAAGTTATAACTGAGTGAGAAAAAAGAGAAGTTGGGAAGAATGGTTATTGTAGTTCAACACATAAAAGGAAAAAAAATCGTGAAGTTCCCGAGAAAAAACTTAGAAGTTCCTGAGAATAATCACTTTGAAAGAGAACGGGTTTTTTCTCTGCAGTAAGAAACATGTAATACGCATTTCAGCTAATGATGTAGCCGATTTTTTTGAGATTTGAGTCACTACTTTGCTATGTACGAGAAAAACACTTTTATTCATTTGATTGTGCGACGGGCCGACGGGCCTCTGAGCCCCCTCTGAGCCTATTCAATCTCTGAACTTTGTTGTTTCGTACAACAAAACGATTTGTGAAGCTATTACAATAAAGCACATCTTTTCTTTAAAACTCTCTTTCTTTTCTTTTTTCTCTCTCTTTTTCTGTCTTTCTCTCTCCCTCTTTCTCTCTATTTCTTTCTCTCTCTCTCTCTCTCTCTCTCTCTCTCTCTCTCTCTCTCTCTCTCTCTCTCTCTCTCTCACAAGAGCTCGACTGCCAGGCCTGTCATTAACGTGTACCTTGGTATGCGGGACGGACGCAGAGGACCGGCTGATGATCGACCTGTTCCGTGGTTACAACGCACTTGTGCAGCCAGTCAGGAACAAATCCGAGCAGCCTATGGTTGTCTACATCGCTATGCAACTCGTTCTACTCATCAATGTCGTAAGTTAATCTACTTGGCTTGCCAGTGTTGTGTCAGGAGTTTTATTGATGAAGGTATCAGGATAACCAAATGTCAGTGTCATGACACGTGATTGGAAGCCGTCGAATTTTCAATCATAACAGATGATTGCAAGGGTTTGGACGAATGTTTGTCTTCTTTTCAAAGGTATATGTACCTCATACAAGTAACCTCTTTACAAATGCCTATGACTCTGAAAAAATGTTTTTTTCTTGACAATCGCATATCTACTCGAAAAAAATGCAACATTCGCTTGAACCATGCATACCCTTCTAGAAATTCCGAACCATTGTGACCAATGCGTTAACTTTGGAATTTACACATACATATGTACTTTAAAAGTACATTTCATCTGACAAGTGCATATTCATTTCAAAGCACATGATTCTCATATGCAGGTCAAATCAACACAATAATATCATCTTAACAGTGCCATTCACTGAGGAAAAAATAGCGGTCAGACATACGAATTAAACTAATCGAACCATTGAAAGTAAGTTTGAATATCCTGTATTACTTCTATTAACTTGGCTTCACTACCTTTAAAATGTAAAATAAGCATTTGGTGAGAACTTTTTGGATTACGAAGTAGTCCGCGAATGTGTGAATATGTATGATTTATCAATAAAGCCAAAATTGTCTTGATTTTGATTTTATACTAGCTGAAGTAACCTTTCGTGTTGTTAAAATGTCTTGGCTTACTTTGTTGCTCACAAATACAAAAATAGCAATTTCAGGACGAGAAAGATCAAGTGATGCATACGAATGTCTGGCTTACTTTGGTTCGTTTTTATTCAAACTATTGTTTTCCTTCGAAAAGTGCCAATGAAAATCTTTCTACAATTCTGGGGCGTATTCACAGACAAAACTTTATACTAAAATTTATGGTAAATTTTATACTAAGTTGTAGTTTCAGCAAAATGGAATTCAGAGAGTAGACTTTAGGGTAAACTTTATACTAAAGTTTAGTAGGAAAGCTGAGACGCTCTCACCCGTCTTGTCTCTGAATACGGAACTGAGTTGAACTTAGGTCTACAATATACTAGGGTAAAATTTACTCATGAGTTCATCTTAGATCCCTGAATACGGCCCCTGGTCGGTGTGTACATTCATATAGGTAATTTTAGAATATACAAATACTTGTACTTCAGTGGCAAATGGATTTCATTTCATTTCATTTATTGTTCCACGCAACATTATAAACACTATCATGTAGTTAATAAGACAAATCAGAGCATGGACTATGATATATAAACTAACAGAAAAGGAACATCGTCTAAACACTAATGCTGGAGATAATGTAGTTTAAAAAAAGAAAATATAAAAACATTGTTATACAGCTACAGATGAACCAAGGAGTTTAAGGTAAGAAGTGAGTATCGATTAGTTCAATTTTTTCTTTAAGTATAGCAGAGCTTTGAAATGACTTGACTTCACAAGGAAGATCCCATATATAAATCAATCTTGATACAAAAGTAGAAAATCTAGCGGGATAGAGAACGGGGAGTCTAATGTTCAATTGGTGACCATGCCGTGTGGTGTGCTGGTGTGGATTAAATATATACGAATGAGAAGAGTCGATGTATAAGTTTGAATGAAAGTTCTTATAAAGGAAACATAGATCTCTTATAGTGCGATGGAGATCAAGTGATTCAGTACCGAGAAAATACAATCTTTTGGAGTAGGAAGCATTGCCGAAGCCACATCTGTAAAAAACAAACTTTTTTTATTGTAATTACGCTGCACATAATCAATATCATTGACTAGTTGTTTACAGACAAGTGACCAAATTTCTGTACCATATTCGAGTATTGGACAAACATTGAAAGACTGCATGAGGAGAGAATAAGAGTTATAGAGCGTTAGAATTCAACTTTTCACTTTGCAAAGTAATCTGTGCAAAGTGATCCCGTTAAACGCTCTAGGCCGCATCCCGTTAAGCGTTTAACGCTCTAGGCCGCATACCTCACTTTGCCGAGATTACTTTGCAAAGTAAAAAGTTGAACTCTAACTCTGCATTAGATTTGAATGACCGAGGATCATATTAGCTAAAGAAGATGATTTTTTGCAAATAATCTCTATATGAAATTTGTAGCCTTCAATCGGAAAGTGTAGCCTTCAATTGAACTATAAATTTGTAGCCTTCAATTTAACTTCAATCGTTATACCTAAACCTTCAACAGAAGAAGATTTGCTCAGGATAGAATTATTGATTTTCTAATCAAGCTCAACAGGTTGTTTACCAAGGTTCAAAACAGTACACTAAGTAGAGCACAGAGTTAAGTTCCATTCTATACACCAGTCGCAAATGTTGTTTATGGCGAACTGAAAGTCACTTTGACGTAATGTGACTTCGGCTACCAACTTAAGATCGTCGGTAAAAATGCTATATGGAATCGTCGTAGGAATAACTTTTGTAATATCGTCAATGAACAGCAGAAACAATGAAGGGCCAATAGAGGAGCCTTGAGGAACTCCACTGGATACTACTGCGGGTTGAGAATAAACGCCATCAAGAGATACAGATTTTTTAACGATTATCTAAAATGCAAGATATCAATTAACAATGGACTCGTTGATATTTAAACATTTAAGCTTATATGTCAGAAATATATGACCAACGCAATCGAAAGCCTTGGAAATATCGAAAAACATTACGTAGACGGGAGACATCATGAAAAAAAGTGATTCAGCGAGTGAAGTTATGGTATAGCACAAACTTCTTGTAGTTTGTTAAACAGCTTCTGTAGATGGTAAGGATAACGGCTTATCAGGGAGGCAGGCAAAGCTATAGGAACGTATTGGTCAATAAAATTTCAAAGAGAATCACAAGTATATGCATATGCTTGAATAAAGTCTACAAAAGAAAGAGCAGTCCAGTCATGTAAATATATCGACATTTCGATACCAGACCATTCAGCTTTAGAAAATATTCTAATTGGCTTACTTCCGGGATCAGGATTTGATGAATCGTTAATACTTAACGATATAGCATTGTGGTCACAACTCGGAGTGAACGGGGTTACATTACACGGAGAGATAACTGGGTAATCACATAGAAGAAGATCAAGGATATTGTTACCGCGTGTCGCGGAATGAATCGATTGATTAAATCGATTGTCTCAAGTTTTTTGATGATATAAGTCACTTGAGAAGCTGATAAACCACTTTGAAAAAAAAATTGAGAAGCTGATAAATAACTTTGAAAAGTCAAGTTTTCCCATTAAATACACGGAATGTTCAGGTCCCCTAAAACTATTAAAGTTAAGGCATTCATTACACCCTATGAATTCCATCAAAGGTGCCATAATTGAATCGTTAGCAATCGGACATCGAAAAATGCACATTAAGCTTAATCGACGGTGAAGAGAATTGACTGAAAGCTCAATAGTAACGGCTTCAAATTCCTGACAAGAAAAAGAAGATACAAGAAAAAACATAAGATGGACGCTGATAAAATAACTACTCCACCACTTCGATTACTGGCAGCACATTTTCGATCCGATCTAAATAAGGAATAAGGTTGACCTGAGAGTAATAGCAAATCGGAATCAGAATCTAGCATCCAAGTCTCTTATAAACAAACACTTTTATATAAAGAAGAAGATGAAAGAAATTGTAGTTCGTAAAAAATTTTATGAATAGAGCGATAATTGCCGTAATAAAGTTGAAAAAGATCATTAACTTCAAAGGCACAATATAAATATTCACACCAGAATCAACGACATACTATTCAACTTCCCGTCACAATGAACTGTTCTCACGCAAGTGAAAAGGAAGTGTATGAGAAAAATTAACAATTCTAGTACCTTGGACGGGGAGTCCTTTTCGGCTGCTGGCAATCAAAATGAAAAGAACTGACGCGACATTGATCTCTAAACGATGAGATCATCGCGCCGATGATCTCATCGTTTAGAGAATAATGTCGTGCGATCTATTACAAGAACGTTTTTAACTCTGTTAGAATAAATAGTTTTATACTCTGAAAACTAAAAAAATTCAGTAAAAAAATTTCAAAGAACCATTCCTTTTGGAGAACCAAAATCTTTATCGGAATTTCACTACCATTTAATGATTCTAAATGTGAAGAATGTTAGTCTACGTATAGAAAAACAAATATGGGCTCAATTACCTAAAGATTTTAAGCGGTGGCACGATTTTCAACTGAGATGGCAGCCCAATGACTACGAAGGAATACGGCAGATTCGCGTTGCTCCTGAGAAAATTTGGCTGCCCGACATCGTCCTTTTCAACAAGTCAGATAGATGAATATGAGTAACTTGTTTAAGCTCTATGGCGCCTTTAATATTTTGGTAACAACGTTTTTTTCTGAAATTACGAAGTAGACCATGAAGCGGTGCTTTCAAAGCCTAAAATCAGGGAATTTATTCGGTGCTCAACTGGGCCAAATGAATTACGGTATATTGCAAACTCAATTGTCAAGTTTTTAAACTTGTAAAGTATTCAATCTATCTGAAATATCATCTTTGAAAAATAACTGATAGTTTTGAAATTAAAAACTAGTTCTTTAAGTGCGGACGGTAACTACGAAGTGTCTTTCATGTGCAATGTTCTTATCAACTACGACGGGACAGTGTTATGGGTGCCTCCAGCTATTTACAAAAGCTCATGCATTATTGGTAAGTTTATATAGGTTCAAAAAATCACAATTGAATTAATCTTTGTTTCTTTTTTCTCTTGTTTTTTGTCTTGGGCAAAAAATTCATTCGCATCGAGAAAACATCTTCCGGTTTTGATGGTGGTTTAAATGCGCTCGCTCTCGGTAAGAGCTGAATGGCAAGGATCGATTCCATCATACTGAACAGCTTTCGATGGTATTAAACGACTTTTGAAAGTAAAGAATGTCAAAAAGCGGATTTTTGAATTTTCAATGAATTCAGATGTTACTTCAGATGTCGAGTTCTTCCCCTTCGATGAACAAATTTGTCATCTAATTTTCGGAAGTTGGACGGTGAGCTCTGTTTACAAGATGAAATAGGAATTGTACCCTGAAGCCGAAGTAATGTCTGTCTTTCGTCAAGCTCCGTTTTAAGCTGTATTCTTTTTTACAAAGTTAGAAAAAAACACAATATACTGTTTCACAATGTTACGGCAACTTCACAGTACGTCTTTACAGTACAGCCGGGAAGAGATTCGGTTAGACTTTGAGCACTCGGACCGAGTTGACCTGTCTGAGTACGCGCCTTCTTCCATATGGGACTTGATCGATGCCCCCGCAGTGCTTGTGGAAGACCGGAGTCGCATCGAGTTCCAAGTCAAAATAAGGTTGGGAACATGCATTTGGCTCTGACATTTGTTTTCAATCTATCGAAAATTTGGACCAAATTTAGTCCGCCCTTTCGCTATCAAAACCTCAAACTGAGTCACCGAGTTTTGTCACCAACTTCTAGTTCATATGCGCTTCGTGTTTCACTAAATACGTTACAATGTATAGATAATGCGATATTTCTTTTTAGGATTTTTCAAGAAAAAACAAAAGAGAAGATCGGAGTAGGGAATGAGAACAAGGCAAATTATTTTATGGAGTAGTTTCAGTGGTTTGGAGGAACAGTTACTGTTTGAAGATCATATTTTCTGCTCGATCAGGGCAATTAGAAAGATATTGATGAAGACATTGCAAATTAGACAAAAAGGTAGGCCGTGAGAAAGAGAGAAAGAGAGAGGCCATGAGAATGCAGAAAGTAAGAAACAGAAGGGGTGGAGAGAAAATCAGAGAGAGAGATGAAAAATGCAAGGATTGTGAAGCAATGTTACAACACGAGACGTACGTGACCCGTCTTTACTGCGCGAAGTTTAGATAAGGTGATTAAGGCGCAAAACTCTATTCTACACGGTAGTTCTCATCCTGCCTACGGTACTGATGGCCTTCTTGAACGTGACCGTCTTCTATCTTCCGACTGCGTCAGGTTACAGCATTTATATTTCATATATGTTATGTTTGTCCTAACTTGGCATAATGATAGTGGGCTCGACTAAATATTGTGCCAAGGGTTCTGAGTTCGCCTCCCTCTTTTCTCCAGTAAAATGGACGTCCATAAAATAAATCGAAATGTCACCAAATAAAATGATGACGTTCACCAAATATAATGATGAAGTCTACCAAATGAAATGCTGACGTCTACCAAATAAAATGCTCACATCCATCAAATAAAATGCTCACGTCCATCAAATAAAATGCTCATGTCCACCAAATATTGTGGAGAAGTCCACCAAATGAAAAAATTTTGTGGAGACATCCACCAAATGAAAAATATATAATATGAGAAGTTTTCTTATGCGGCCTCGTTAGCCTAAGCTGTTAGGCCTCGTTAGCGTAATCTTTGGCTAAGCCTAAGCGAGAAAAAAAGGTGAATAATAGTTGAAAACAGCTGAATAAGTTTCCTCAATTAGACTGGATAAAACTGAAGTATTGTGTCTAACTGTTCCATACGGCCTCGTTAACTAGATATTGAGAAAGAAAAAACTATTTACAAATACAAAAATTTAAAAAAAAAAGTGTTTTTCGTTGACCAAATTTGGTGGACGTGTCCACAAATTTTTATTATTTATTTGGTGTACGTCTCCAAAATATTTGGTGGATGGGAGCATTTTATTTGGTGGACTTCAGAATTTGTTTGGTGGACGTCAACATTTTATTTCATTCATTTTATTCCTTTGCACATGGTTGATATACAATGGATAACTGTCACAGGGTGATTCAGTTCGAAGCAAAAAGATAATACATATGTATGTACATTAACCGTAATTTTTGCATTTAAATTACAATTGATCGAGAAGTTCAAGGTGTGAGTTCATAATTAATAATTGGTGAGAAATACTCAAATACTATGTGAGTCTTAGTTTAGAAGAGGGTACAATTACATCAATTGGTAAACTAAGAAGAGCATTTTTGAATTGTGACGAGGATGGCATTGAAACAAGAGGCGAGGGCAGGGAATTCCAAATATCAATACGGAGAGAAACACACGTATTATGACCTTCGGGCATTTTGAAGGGCAGTATAAGTCTGAGAGTGTGGGAGATTCTTTGGCTGTAGGGGGAAGGCCTGATCACAAAGAGATGTGTGGTTCCAAGCACAACGTTATTGTGGATGGCTTTATGAATGAAAGATAGGTCAAGTATGGTGCGCCTATACTCCAAGGTGGTTAGGGTTAATAATTTTAGACGGGCAGAATAATTTTGAGAGATTATGCCAGCTCTAGCGAGAATGCGTTTAGTAAAGTTTCTTTGTACCCGCTCTATGTCGTTAATGAGACCGACAGAGACAGGTGACCAGAGTTCGCATCCATATTCCAGAATTGGTAGAACGTAGGTTTTGTATGCGCGAAGTAAGACCGGGATGGAGGAGGTTTTTAAAGACCTAAGAAGAATGTTAATAGCTGTTCTGGCTTTTTGAATCATGGTAGTAATATGATGGTTAAATGAGAGAGAAGATTCGAAATGAATACCAAGGTCTTTAACGATTGATTGTGAGGGCAGGGTGTGGTTTTCTAAGGTGTAGGGTAAGTCAGGGTTGTTAGGTCCGCAATGAACAATATAGCATTTAGGGAATGAGATTGTGAGTGACCAAGTTTGAGCGTATTCAGCGATTATGTGAAGAGCATTTTGAAGGGAGGACGAAGACTGGGAGAAAATTTTGAGATCGTCTGCATACAGAAAGCTAAAAAAACATTTGAGGGTAGAAGCTCTACTATGTCATTAATGAAAATAGAGAAAATCAGAGGCCCGAGGCAGCTACCCTGAGGAACCCCAGTGGTCACTGCTCTATCTGCAGATTCGAAGCCGTCAACAGAGACGCGGAAAGACCTTTTAGAGAGAAATGACTTGATCAGCAGGAGAAGGGAGGATTCTATACCACAAGAACTAAGTTTGTAGAGTAGTGCCCTATGATCTACAGTATCAAAAGCCTTTGTGAAGTCAATGAGACATATGTCGAAGGCTTGTTTTTTGAATAAAAGTGACAGATAGACTGAGTGAGCGTGTACAAGGGAAGAAACAGTGGAATGTTTGGAGCGAAAACCAGACTGATTTGGGTTGAGGATATTGTTGCTTTCGAGGTGATTGTAAATAAGGTGAAAAAGATGTTTTTCAAAGACTTTCGAGAAGGAAGAGACGAGGGTTATGGGACGATAGTTATTGGGCTCTGATCTTTTACCTTTTTTGAAGATGGGTTTGATAATTCCATATCTCCAAGCACTGGGAAAGTATCCAAGGGTAAATGAATTAGAAAAAATTATTGAGAGAGGATTGCTTAGAGAATTTATGCAGTTTTTGATAAGTATGTTTGGTATTAAGTCGGGAGAGGAGTTTACTTTTGGGCACATTTTAGATATTATTCGGTGAACTTCAAAGAGCGAGACATTGTGGCTAGGGGACATAATGACTTGGGGTGTAGGTCTGGGTAGAGGGCCAGTGACAGGATCAGACACATTTGAAGAGAAAAGAGAGGCGAAGACGTTGACGCATTGCGTAGGACAAGTTATGGGAGTATTGCCAACTATCAGAGAAGCGGGAGTAATTTTAGGTTTGGTTCTATTCGCGATGATACGGTAAAATGACTTGAAGTTTTTAGGAAAAGCAAATGAGTCTTCGCGTTTGCATTCAAACTTGAAAATTTCTCTATGAAGCATTTTACAGGCTTTGAGGGTTGTTGTGGAGTTAGAGGAGCGTTTAATGTTTCTTTGTAAAAAGCTGTATATCTTGCGGATTTTTTTAGGATAGAGGAGATGGGTTTTTGTGTGCCTTGAATGCGGAATATGAAGTGAGATAAGATTCTTCAAAAATATGGTTATATGTTTAACACACTGGTCAATCGTGAGGGAAGAGAACGTTATGGTCCAGTCTACAGAGTTGATCGCTTCGTTAATGGCTGTCCAATTAGCATTCTTCCATAACGGATGGAGTAAAGGGGAGAGACCATTAGAGATGATGGAGGACACAGAGACAGAGAACGTTACAGATAGATGGTCA
Source organism: Allodiplogaster pararmata (assembly GCA_964056735.1). Taxonomy (NCBI): domain Eukaryota; kingdom Metazoa; phylum Nematoda; class Chromadorea; order Rhabditida; family Diplogasteridae; genus Allodiplogaster; species Allodiplogaster pararmata. The sequence continues at coordinate 34,814,599 of OZ057405.1, forward strand.
CTAGTCGAGAAGGGATGGGATGTGGCACATTTGGATATAAGGGAGGCATGTGTACAGAGAACATAGTCGAGAATGTTAGTCCGACGGGTGGGTGTCTTAACCAGCTGACTGATATTTTTGCAGAAAAGAGTTAGAGATAGGGCAGTTAGATGGACACGTGAGGTTAGGCCAGTTAATGCTTGGAAGGTTGAGGTCTCCACATATAATAGTGGGAAAATACAGAGATATATGCATAGAGAGAAAGTCTAGGAAGGGTTGGACACTGACAAAAGGGGAGTTGGGAGAGCGATAGCATGATATTAGGCGCAGAGAAGGATATGGGAAGGAGAATCTAGAGTTTGGATGAATATCGGATACAACACATTCAACGGAACCATGAGCAAATGAATCAATAAAGGCTGGGGACAAGTGTGAATTGATAAGTAGGGCTGAGCCTCCTCCTCTATCACTGCCTAATCGATCGGCTCTGAAAACTAGATAGGGTAGGCCATCATTAAGTAGAGAATCAGGATCAGATGATGACAGCCAGGATTCGAACAAAAAAATTATATCAGGAGAGGAGGAACGGAGAACGTGATATAAGTCGTATAACTTGTTCCTAATGGAAAGTGCATTGAATGAGAGGCAAGTAATGCTACATGAACTCACACCAAATTTGTCCTATAGTGGCCTTGGCTGCTCTCGTTCTGGGGGCTCGATTCGCTGGCAGAGTTGGCAGTGGAGCTGAGTGCGTAGCCGCTCTTCTGGTGACACGAGCCAGGGGCGACGAGCGATGAGCGACGGGCGACGAGCTTTGAGAAGCAGGAGAATAGGGAGTTGCTGTAGACTTCTTGGACGTGGAGTTCAGCGAGGGGAACGATGCTTCGTCATTTGGATGGAGAGAAGATTCACTGGGAGACGATGATGAAGGCGAGGAGCGTGTAGTAGCTGCTGGTTTAGGCATGAAAGTCGTCGCAGAGAAAGTTGAAGAGGGAGGGTATGTAGGTTGAGTCGGGGGTTTTGCGGAATAGGGGACTTTTCGGTAAGACTGAGTGGCGGGATGATTGTTTGGTGATGCTGGTTCAAGGTGTGAGTCGATAAATTTAACCGGCGGATGGAGAGGGTTGAGAGCGATTCGCTTGCAGTCGCGCTCGGCGAGAAGTTCGACAGGGGAGAGATCGGCACGAGCAGAGGAACCAGAAGGGAGGCAATTCCTGGTCTTTTTGGTCAGAGTAAGGAACTGGTTCCGTGTAGAGCTGTTTTCAAATGAAATCTTGATGGGCCGTCCTACTTCAGAAGAGAGTCGAGGCCGGTCGATGGGATGGCGGTGATGAGTAATGGCCCCGTCTTCGAGTGCCTTCACAAGATTATCTTGTTTCAGGCAAACGAATAGGTGGCGGTTGGTGTTTCTGTCACTGGCTTGGGTATTTTCAGCATTGTCTTTTTCGGGAAGACGAAGAAGTACCGCTCGCTTGGCCTTTCCCTCGAGCATTTCCCTGTCTCTTAGTGTGGATTCTACTACAGCTGAATGGATATGTGGCCGTAGAGAGGCGGGCGAGAGAGACATGTTGATCAGGGAGAGTTCTTTTTCCAGACTTCGTAGCTGTAGCGCCTGGGCCACGATTTGTTGTTGTAGGGGGGCGATGGCTTGTTGAATGACATCTTTCAAAAGTGAACGGACGAAGGGAAAGGGAACTGAGGGAATGTTGATGTCAATGAGAGATTGGGGAGATAGGGTCATTTGCGCTTTTGGCAGGATACGGTCGTGGAGATAGGAATAAGTCACCTACTCCTATGAGCGTAGGAAGGGATATGAGCGTAGGAAGGGATATGAGCGTAGGAAGGGATATGAGCGTAGGAAGGGATATGAGCGTAGGAAGGGATTTGAGCGTAGGAAGGGATATGAGCGTAGGAAGGGATATGAGCGTAGGAAGGGATATGAGCGTAGGAAGGGATATGAGCGTAGGAAGGGATATGATTGGTATATTTGGTGGACGTAATCATTTTATTTGGTGAATGTCATCATATGAAGGGATATATTTGGTGGACGTAATCATTTTATTTGGTGAATGTCATCATTTTATTTGGTGGACGTAGCATTTTATTTGGTGGACGTAGCATTTTATTTGGTGGACGTTAAATATTTCCCCCAGTAAAATTTTTTTCAGTAATACTGATAGTGTTTGCGAGAACCTGTTTCTATTCACAGCCGCTATACAAAGAGTAGTGACCCGGGAAGCAGCCAAGAGTTTTGGCAGCTTGAATATCTATATCATCGAAGGAACACTTGTTTCCTAGAAGCAGGAAGAGGGGTAAAAAAATGTTCCATGTATGATCAAAGCTGCGCTTTGCTCCGCACAATTCTAACGCTTGGAAACTACGTTTTGACGCGGAACATTTGAAATAAAAAATTCTAAAAAAACGATAACGTAGAATATTTTTAAGCGTATGCTAAAATTTACATATACTAAGAATTATTTATTTCCCTAGAACTTGAGTGCAAGTGCGACTTCCCATAAAATCCATGTTGCATTTGCAACTCATAAGATATTTAGGTGAGAGAGGTGCTATATAAAACCGATTTCTTACGTACTTAAGGAGAAAAAATGGGCCTGACAATGAACGTGCTTCTCTCTATCGTTGTGTTCCTCCTACTGGTTTCGAAGATTCTACCTCCGACATCTTATTCCATTCCACTTGTTGCCAAGTGAGTTCATCAATTATAATTTTCAAGAATTCACAGATAGTTGATATGACTTCGATGATCGTAGCTGAGTCATGAAAAATTTTGTAAAGAGACAAATTCACTCAACAAGATCTTCTCTCATGAGTCAACCGTTCTAAAATTGAAGGTGCTATTGATATAACGGACTGGGTAAAACCAAAACGCTATGTTTCGGTTCCACCCTGTTAGCCATATTTTTCCTTGCAATAACAACATAACTAGTGACCTGGACATTTTTTCTCAATTTCTATTGCCATCTGAGCTTTCATATGTAGCTTTTGATGAATCGACCACCAACAGTTTTTGTTTTTCTTGACAATCGGGAGTTTTGCCAGTACTTTTGGAAAATTCTGTTTGCATAATCCATCAACAAATTGAAAAGAAACTGAACGCGTTCCTGGATATTTCTTTGAGCTAGTCTAGTTTTACTTCAGCTCCCGGTTTTGATGCGCTAACGTTCACTAAAGTCACATTGTCTATGACAAAACCGGATCTAAATTCAAAAAATTCAAGCAATATAAATTCCGTGACACCTAATATAAAAAAGGACGTATTGACCAAACCTATTTCACAAGGTGAGACTGAACCCAGTGGTCTTTCATTCACTGTAAGAGTGCGCGTTTTTTTCTGTAAAACCGAAGACGTATAGGTGAATCGTGATTTAGTGATATGTGAAAAGCCTATTTGATTTTACGCTTTTTTAACAGGAAGGCTACATAAACGACTACTATGAAATATCTATGAATGTTATTTTGAGGTATCTCCTTCTCACCTTTGTGCTCAACATAATCACAATCGTTGTGACCGTGGTCATCTGCAACATTTACTTCCGTTCGCCTATCACTCATCGTTTACCACTCTGGGTTCGGCGCTTGTTCATAGAGGTTAGCACTCATCGTTTACCACTCTGGGTTCGGCGCTTGTTCATAGAGATTAGCACTCATCGTTTACCACTCTGGGTTCGGCGCTTGTTCATAGAGGTTAGCACTCATAGTTTACCACTCTGGGTTCGGCGCTTGTTCATAGAGGTTAGCACTCATCGTTTACCACTCTGGGTTCGGCGCTTGTTCATAGAGGTTAGCACACTCATCGTTTACCACTCTGGGTTCGGCGCTTGTTCATAGAGGTTAGCACACGTATAAGATGACCATTCGGAGAAAAGAAGCTTCTCAACGGGAAGAAATAGAAACCGGATTTCCTTCTGGAATCTAAGCAGTCCACAATAACGCTAGCAATGACTGAGAGAGAAATCTTTGGTTCTACCAGGTGAGGCCTGTATTTTCAGCGAGTCTGCTTCATCGCGCAACTAAGTTCGAGATAGATTATCACGATCAACAATCATATTTTAATTATTATCGCTGTTTCTCCAATAAAATTTTTTTTAGAATTTGACATTAGAGTTCGACCAACTTTCGTTTACATAGAGACGTGGTTCAGACGAAGAATGAGAAAAACTAGTTAATGGAGCGAAATCGACTCCAAATATGCGTAGAGCGTGTTGCACAAACATGAATGAACATGCTTCACTTGTTTTCTATTAAATATGTAGGTCTATTTTCAAGTCAGAAAAGCCTGCATTGTTACGGTTTTAAGCGCCAAAAAGTCACATAAACTATAACCAACACCTTTTACACAAGTTTCTGTATCTCTCAAGAGATAGATTTTTACTAAAGTTCGTGAAATTATTTTAACCATTGCCCCATATTTTCACCTAGAACAATAGAATCATGACCATAACCATATTCTTCCGCTAAAGATTCTGCCGATGGTAATGTGTATGCAACGCCCACCAAGGGAGCTCAAGAAGCAAAGCGGAGATGAGCCAAAGAGGAATGGCGAGTTGTCTAGCAGCGATTCCTCCACTCAGAGACACCATCCTCTATGTGCTTCTGCTGAACACAAAAAGTCAGTTGAAAAAGCAGGAGCAGACAACTGATGATTGAATATTCTTTATGAGTAGGATTGGTCCAGGCCTGAAAAAATCAGTATACGCGGCTATCCGCTGATGGTTCTCAATTTCGATCCCAAACCAGACCGTTTCGTCCTACTCCAGTCTTGGAAGAGTAGAGTACAATGGGAAACAACGAATCCCCACTCCCGATTGAAAATACTCTCTATTCTCTGCAGTCATTCTTCGCCCTTTCTGCAAGTTTCCCCGGTTCACAGCAACTTCTGTGAAGATCTCTCTCCAAACGCTCAACGTGCAGTAGATGCTATCGATTTCATCACAGAAAGCATCCGGGACGAGGCAATCATCAAAGAGGTCTGGTTTGTTTTTTGAAAGCTGAACATTATATATGTTCAGAAATGTTTCAGGGAACGAATTTTTTCTCAATAACTTTAAGCAGACTGTCCGGGCAAGGCATAATTGGTAGTGTGTTAGACCATTGTGCGAAGAGTCCCGAGTTTGACTCCCACCCTGGACAGATCCACCCAAACCAAGGGGGTTAAGAAATGTTGGTAGTGCTCATGCACGAATCTGACTCTCCCCACTGCTGCTAATCACACTAGCAGTGATCTAGCAGGCAGCCACTGGTTCTACCAGGATAGGTCTGTCCTGCATCTCAGGGGAGCGCGTACCCTGCCGCGAGGCGGGAACAAGCGCGAGGAAGATTATAACTTTAAGCATACTGGAAGTCACACATACCTCAATTTTAGCATCCATTTATTCACTCATTCAAGCCTTTGCGCCTGGTTGAAGTGAAACAGATAACTCTGTTTTACTTCATTTCATTTTTTTCATGAGTATACAAATATTTTTTACATCTCATATTTGGTTATCTCCACGCGCAGGTTAAGGTGGGATGAGGATCGTAAAAAAGAGAATATATTTACATAGAAAGTATAGTGGAAGTAATGTGTGAATGCAAAGGCGATAGGATTTACGAATTCGATGTGGCTAGGTATGTTTAAATTGAGTAAGTAAGAATATGAGCAAATTATAATTGGGATTGAAGTACCGGGAAGATTGGAAGTTCGTCTCGATGGTGGTGGATCGATTACTGTTGTACTTCTTCCTCGGTATTACTCTCGGAGGAACTATTGGCATCATTTGCTCTGCTCCGACAGTATTTGATTTCGTCGACCAAGAAGTTTGAACTTTTCTCACACATTACACATAGAGTTTGAACTTGTTTAAGATCGAAATTCCTGCAGAAATTCGAGCTTGGGTATATGTAGTTGTATTATGGAAACTGTTAGATTTTACACCGAGTTGAAATTCTACGTTGATGTGGTTTTACAGTATCTACCTTCAACCTAGGAAACGCTAAAAAATTTTGATTTGTAAAATATAAAATATTGCTTTCTACAAAGAGGTAAGGCTGAATTTACGAGGAGGTAAGCGAAAGACAAGATTTTGTACCTGTATCGGTCCAATCAGATAGTGAGTTGAATTTGATGAAGTATTACATGGTCCTAGAAGAAAATGAACAAACAGATAAGAAATACGTTTTAATATGCTCCTCCTGTTGTGCAAACCTTTTTCGAAGTCACATATAAAGTTCTCCAGTGAGTAGACCATTTGTATTCATGTAATTGAAGACTAAAAAATAAGACTTTTGACCTTTTTAGAATTCTTTCCAGAAATAACGACACAAAGCAAAACATTGGGTTATCTATAATAAATCAGTCATTAGACTCCTTCGAATTGAAAATTTTCACCCAGTTTCAAATTTTCAAACGAGAGCGTTTTGAAGAAAAAAAATAGTTGTAGAAGTCAGAAATACGTTTTATAAAATCGAATAGTTTAAGCTTCGCAACGTAAAAGAATTACTTTTCTCACACGTACGATTGCAATTTAAAAAAAACGAAAAACTCAACCAAATTAGGAAAGTAAGTTTTTTTTCTGAATAAAAAACTTTTGAAAAACTGGTTCATGAAATCAAATATAACTCCGATGCTCTGCGATTCTCATAAATCAATTGTAAGTTCAAATCATGATTTTTTTCAGGCGGAGCTGAAACGAATGGTTCAAGCATACAAAATGGGACTCCAGCAAGACATCCTTTGAAGGAGATCTTCATATGTATCAAGTGATAGTCACTGAAGCAGTTTTTGAAATCAGATCCTGAAAAAAATGATTGAAGCAAAAAAAATGAAGCAATGATTAGAAGTGAATAAAAATTCATGGATCACACATCACATTTCTCATAGAACTACGTATGAAATCATCAGAATCTGTTTTGAGAGGCGTTAAATGAAAATCGGTATAGCTATTAAGGCTTCAAATTAACTTTTGCTGCTTAGGCTTTTGTGTCTGTATATATCAACATTTATAATGTTCTAATCAAGTGTTTTTTGGTGATGAAACAGTCTCTGGAAAGGCGAAAAAAGTATCAAACAGTGAAAACCTTAAATTTCTGAGATCTTGTTGGAAAACGCAAGGTTTTTGTTAATGTCTAAATACCTATCTACAGAAAAAACTGCTTGACCGTTCGAAAAAATTGTAGTTCCGAAGAGTGAAAATTATCGAGCAATACACACGCTTGGTTTACTTAATCGGGTTGATTCGCATTGAAATTATCTTCTCCGAGTTTTTGATAACTTCAATTCTGCGAAATTGAATTTCGTATGAATCAAGTAGGAAATCCGAGTTAAAGTGTTTTAGAGAAAAAAACGGTCTAATAGTGTGTCTATGCTTTAATACTTGATGAAAATATGAGTTTCCAATCAATTCACTATCATGTTTTTTGTGCGTGTAGATAGATGTTAACATGAAGAATGAAGCCTATTTCAATGCAAGTAAGACAACGTTCCTAATGTTACAGTGCCCCTTGCTGCGAAAGTTAACTAAATTGAATTGAAACACATCGTTGTTTTTTCCCCATTTCTGAATCAAATTCATCGTTAAAGATTGTAACTTTGCATCATCTATGTACTTTCGAAGTTCTCAGTTACTTTGCGGAGATATTGAAGAATAAAGGAACAAACAAGAATCTTGTTCCCAATGAAAAAAGAATCGTTTCGAGAGATATTAATTATACTGGTTAAAAATTTTTTGAATCTTTCTGTTCCATGAGTACGCCAAAAATGGGAAATTATTGGGCATGCACATTACAACGAAATTTTTTTTAAAAGTTACTAAAAAAAATTATGCAACGCGAGTTATTCACTAACCTCTATGACCCCTTCGTCGTATCATTCATCCTTATCCCTCTCCTCTCCAATGGCTGATTCCGAACGGCTATCAATGATCGTCTCACCATTTTTCTGCTCCTACTTACCATCAGAAGCTCCTCAGCCTTTTTGAACCATGTTTTCTTCCCTTCCCCTTCTTATACATACATCCCATCAAGCACCATCAATTTTTCACGTGATACATCTGTTTCGCGTAATAAAAAGTTCAACCTTGTTTTCAATTTTTTTTTACTTTTGATTAGGTTAATACTAATACTTTACTAATACTAATACTTTTTGATTAGGTTAATACCAATACTTTCGAAATCTACAGTAAGCTCGACGGGGGGAAGAAGGAAATTTTGGGGAGAAGGAAATTTTCCGGATTTGCAAAGCACGAGCCACAGCAGCAAAAAACTTTTCTCACGTAAAGACAATCAAGAACCGGGACGGCATACTCCTCCGATCCAATGTCGAACAATGTCAGCGATGGAGAGAACACTTCGAGGAAATCTCGAACATCGAGTTCGACCACCCTCCCATCCCACTGTCCCTACCGGTAGAAGGACCAGTTCCCACCCATCATCTCAGAGATTAAAGTGAGAGAAGCCCTTCAGAAAGTGAAGCATGGAAAGACATGTGGGCCAGATGATCTCGCCGCCTCTACATAAAGACTTTCAGGTGATTGTGGACTTTTCCATCTTACGACCCTCTTTCAAAAAGCCACTACTCGCCTGGATCATCCCGAAGACTGGAGTAGATCATCTACAATACCCATCTACAAAGGGAAAGGGGATGTCACAATATGCTCCAACTACCGATCGATAAGAATCATTTCTCATACCACAATGATCTTGGAAAGATCATCGAAGCACGGCTCCGCAAAATTGTTAAAAAAAAATGTACCGTCAATCAGTGTGGTTTCGTCAAAGGAAGTGGAACAGCGGATGCTATTTTCGCCATTCGTCTTTAGCTAGAGAAACACAAGGAAAAGGCGAAATCAGTTCATTGCGCTTTCCTTGACTTGGAGAAAGCTTTCGACCGTGTGCCTCATGAGCTGATATGGTTCTCTCTCCGAGACCACCTAGTCCCAGTAAAGTACATAAGATGGATTCAAATGATGTACGCTGACCCTAGAAGTACCGCGAGAAGTCCAGCGGGTACTTCGGAGTCATTCAAGGTTGCTGTAGGAGTTCATCAAGGTTCCGCGCTTTCCCCTCTGCTCTTCATACTGATAATGATCACCATCACCAGAGATCTACAAACAAGTCCTCCGAGAACTCTACTGTATGCTGACGACGTTGTGTTATGTTCCAAAACATCAGAGGACTCGGAGAAACAGCTGGGAGAGTGGAACTAACGCTTCAATGACTATGGTCTACGACAAAACCTCCAAAAGACCGAGTACTTGGAATTGGGAAAGAGTACCATGAATACCTCGAATACCATCAAAGTCAAGAACATCGAACTCCGGAAAGTAGATGGCTTCAAGTACCTTGGATCCTACATCACCGCAGACCTAGACCCCAAGGCTACAGTTGATGCGAGAGTCAATGCTGCCTGGCTCAAATGGAGAGAAACAACCGGTGTACTATGCGACAAGCGAATGCCTGACAGACTGAAAAGTAAATTTTAACGATCAGTTGTCAGACCAGTCGCGCTGTACGGCCTCGAATGTGCTCCATGCACAGCAAAGACTCTACAGATGCTGCATGTTATGGAGATTAAATGCTGAGATGGAGCCTCGGTCTCACTTGTCTGGACATGGTGCAAAATGAAACCTTCCGAGAACGTCTGGGCACTGCCCCTATATCTGGAAAGATGGTACGGACACGTGATGAGATCAAATCTCCATTCCGTTTCTCAATCTTCCTGGAATCTCGAAGTAGAAGGCAAAAGACCCAGAGGCAGACCCAAAACTAGGTGGCGAGACTGCATCGAAGTAGACATGAAGACGACCGGACTGAAGACTGAAGACGCAGCTGATCGGGTGAAATGGCGTGGTGCAGTCTACAAAGCGGACCCTGACCGGCGGCGGGATAAACGCTAGGAAGAAAAAGAACATTAGGTTAATACTGTTTTTTTGTATCCAACAACACTTTGAGCAACATTTGAGTTTTTTCTGCTTTTTACTCAAAGAGTAATCATCAAAAAATATAAGATAGGACGGAAATAAGGATTAAGTGTGGGCGTAAGAGTGGTCGATTCTTCCAGCCGTTCTCCAGAAAAGTAAGTGGAATGAAAGCTCTCATTCTCAAGCAAAGTCCTAAGCTTAAACCTGAAGTCAAATTCGGGCTTGTACTACATGTAAAGCCTTGGTGACAACTTTAGTAACATGAAAAATAATCCTCAAAAATGATCTGAAAAATAAAACCAGTATAGTTTACTTTAATTGTTAAAATACTTTTTTCACAAACATGAATTTGCGAAAATATAACAAAACAAATTCAAAATTGCATGAAAACTTCTTTTCAGTGGCATTCAATAAAAAAAAAGAAAAAAGAGAACAAACTTATTAGATAAAGAAGTTCAGTTATTAACAAATGTGTTAGGCAGCACTAATTTATTCGTTAGCGAAGTCAATTACTTTTTGAAAACAGTGATACATATCTGGTATTTTTCTTTATATTTAGTTTTTTGAATCTCTCAATATACATATACATAATTCACTTTTTTGGGCAAGCAACAGAAGCTATAAACATCAGACTTCTTCTCAACCTCAACCACGAAACTTCATGGTCATTGGTTAAAAGAAAACCAAATTCTGAGTATCGGAGTGGTTTGATCTCGGTGAGATATAAGATCGAAAATATTATTTTAGATTAAGCAGCTCAAAGAGACTCGGGTTGAGATTTAAAAGAGATTTCTGCGAGCGCGTTCATTATCCGCAATTATTGAGAGTGTTCAATGAGGTGATTATCACCAAAGAAAAAAAGTAATCTCTCTCGAAGATAAATTGGAAAGAGGGAGGTTTGAAGCTCAAGTTGTTTTCTCTAAGAGACGTGTTACTTCAAAGAGCCTCAGTCTTCAGTTTCAGAGAGCACTGAAGGTTTTGAACGCCACTTGATCAGATTTTGCAGCACCTCGGCCATACTCACCTTAAAAAACCTTCATACTTTCATCTGAGACCTCAAAGACCCTTTGCCCCAACCTTCTACTCCGACCTTAAGTTTTGAAGCTTTGAAAACCTACTCAGATCCGAACCTCTTAACTTTCCACTTTTCTGCACCGTTGAACTCTAGTCACTTCATCACATCTGGATGTTGCCAGAATTCTGGTTCTCGATAGCCTTGGCTGCACTTGTAGCTCCCTACGATCTGCAAACAAGCACCCCTGCAGGCGAATTTATCAAAGCAATCAAGGCGAAAAATGATTCGATTGTGTTTGATGAGAATGGTGAGATTTTTCTGCGTTTTTCAACGGGATTCTGGCAAGCTATACACATGTAAACAAGTAAAAGTTTGAGAAAAGTGTTTTGTTCACTTAAATTCAAGATTGGTTAAACAATTCAGTTTTCAGGAAATATCCGCGTTCGCATCGGTCATATTGGTGCCTTGGGCGCTCTTCGGAACGATGCTCAAGTTCTTGGGATCTCACGGACTTCTCTGCTCAAAGAAGGCATTCTGGGCAACGATTTCGACGTCGAGTCAGTTCTTAGCTAAAAAGTTGGATGATTTTTTTTGAAAATCTAAAAAAGTTTGTGCAAAATAAACAAAATGCGTCTTTGTATACTTGTTAGTAAAAAAAATTGATTTCTTGGCTGACAAGCTATTGAGAAATCTAAAACTAAAATAGTCGCTTTTTGTAAATAAGTAGTTCAATTGTTGAGTTGAATGAAAAATAATTTTCGCATCTGTTTTAGTGTCTAAGGATCACAAGTTCGTCAATATTTGATGAACGTTTCTCTGAATAAAGGCTTAGCTTTCTTCTACACACGACCAAAAACATAATAAGGAGTTCTGTCGACAAGATGATAATTCGCTTCAGAATTGTGTCGAAGAATGGCTGTGGCGAGTCTTACGAAGGCGTAGCGGTAGCGGCGGACATGTATCATCTGCAGAATGTCAAGGCGTTCATTGGCCCCTACTGTAGTGCAGGTTTGTACAAGTATTCGTGCTGTATTTGAGGTTTCTCCAGAAACCCTCGCTGTAGCTCAGGTTTGGGCAATTACATATACTGACTGAAGTTAAGAATCGCACAGAAAATCTTTCTATAGTTCAGGTTTGTACAAATAGGCTAGCTGTAGAATAGGTCTGTGCAGGCTACGAATTTTCCAATAGTAATTGATAACCGTTCTTTTTGTGCAAATGTCTTGGCGTGGCATAATGGTAGTGTGTTCGACTATTGTGCGAAGAGTCCCGAGTTCGACTCCCACCCCAGAAAGATCCACCCTAACCAAGGGGGTTAAGAAACTTTGGTAGTGCTCATGCACGTATCTGACCCTATCCACTGCTGATATTCACACGTGCAGCGATCTAGCGGACAGCGACTGGTTCTACCAGGATATGTATGTCCTGCATCTCAGGGGAGCGCGTACCCTGCCGCGAGGTGGCAACAAGCGCGAGGAAGATTTTTTTAAACCTTTCAATAATCTGTGATGTGAGCATGCACAACTTTCTTATAACTGTGTCACGTGAGATTGCGATAGGTTCGTTTGGTAATGGTAATGTCGCACGTCTTCGGTAAAAAATAAAAGTTCGAATACGTTTCTTACATCAGTTTTTGTACGTTCAAGAACTCATTGATGCTTCCGCGATACTATAAGGAAACAATGGGTGTCCTGATCTCGAAAAATTGTTCGTGAGTCCCGTAAGTACAGGGTGGCCCATGTATTCGGCAACCAATCTTTCGGCGTTTATAATTCAATTTGTAGTGCACACTGAGCTCCAATTTTTACACATGTTCTTCTTCTCACATGTTTTTTTATTACATGGTTTAAATTTCATATCATTTGATCGATTCTCAAAAGAATGGTGGCCTCTCATAGAGCACGCTCTATCATTGTGGACTTGCACAAGCTTGGTCGATCAAATACGCGCATCGCTAAGGATCTCTACGCCTCTCGCAATCTTGTCTGAAAAACAATCAAACGGTTTGAACAGATCGGTACACTTGCTGACTTGCCCTGAAAAGCTGATTCTCGATTAGTGCGCACCCCTAACAAGATTGAGGCCATGAGGAAGCGAATTGGTCGAAATGCTAGGCGTAGCATGAAAAAATGGCCTCCGAGATGAACTTATCACGCAACACTCTTCAAAGAATCGTTGAAGAGAACTTGAGTCTCCTCCTATAACGTAATAAAAGGCTGCCATCCTAACTCTGAAGAACAAGGAGGAAAGATTCAAAAGGTGCCACGCCCTTATCCTCTGGACGCGCGACAGTGCTCACCTGTGGACAGTCTTCTCGGATGAGAAGCGGTTCACTGTAGAAGAGGCCTACAACCCTCTAAATGTGCGAGTGCTTGCTCGGGACTCACAGGCAGCTAATGATACCTGTGGATTCGTTCATAGATCTTTCCATCCTGCACAAGTCATGGTTTGGGACGGACTGTCCGCCACCGGCAAAACTCCCCTTGTTTTCGTTCGAACCAGGAGTCAAAATTAACCAGGAATATAACTGCCAGCTTATTCTTTAAAAAGTATTGCTTTCTTGGTCTGCTTCTCACTACCGTAATACACCTTGGGTCTTCCAGCAAGATTCTGCGCCTGCTCACAAGGCTATCGGAACACAGGCATGGTGCAACGCTCGTTTTCCCGACTTCATCTCCAGCGCAGGATGGCCCTCCTCATCGCCCGACCTCAATCCGCTGGACTATTCCGTGTGTTCCTAGTCAATGCTCATCCTCACTTGAATCTGGAGTCTCTAAAAAATCCCTGCAGGAGGAGTGGTTTAAAATCGACAAGTACCTTCGTCTAGTGATGGAAGCGTTCTCAAAGCGACTCCGAGCTGTCTTTCGTGCCAAAGGAGACCGAATCGAATGATTTTTTGACCCAATGTTTTTATTAATGTGGCCTAGAAAATGTACGAATTCGAACTTTTTTGCTCACTTTTGCACTGAGATACACGTTTTTAACCGCGTTGCCGATTACATGGGCTACCCTGTATAATACGAGCTTCATCTAGTGAGTTGGAAAAAGTTTTGATGGTTATCGTTCGGGTCTTTCCAGAGCCTGTGTACCTCTACGAAGTTGATTGATCACGAATAGAAAAAAATTGAATTTAAAAATGAAATCTTATTATAGAGAAAAGCATGCAAAAACCGGTAATTGAGCAAAAAACGAACACGCATGCTCTTTTAGCTAACAAGCTATTGAAGCGAACAACCTTCTGCACCTGAGAATGCCTTCGGGCAACTAACTTTGCTCTTCACAGTAATTATTAACGACATTGTTGAACTAATACCTAAAGGTCTACAACTGGTACTTAATTCTATTGCTGATTGTACTTTAAAGATGTGAAAACATTGGAATATTGATCTCTCTTTCCTTCACATTGCTGATCTCTGTTTCCACGTGCGATTGCTGATCTCTTTTTTTCCTTCACAATGCTATACATCTTCATGTTCTTTTAGATAGCTCATGTTTATTTCAAACTTTGCCTGCGAATCAAACTTCAAATTCATTACTGTCGCATTTCTCATGTACTCAGAATTACTCTTCCCTTCAAGTTCCCTCCGAGTCACAGCACATGTGCATCCCGGTGTATTAATATGTGGAACTCGCTTCCTTCCCAGCTTGTTTTCAGTTCTTCTCCATCCGCATTCAAAAAGGCTATTTTAAAGCTTATACCTTCTGTTGTTTTCCTGCTTTTAAAATAAGATAGTGGTTGTTTTTTTGTGAATACTAATCATTCTACAGTCATTTTTTCTGGTTTTACTGTGATAATCAGCTTAACTGTGAACATCTTTTTAATTATACAATCAATTTTATCAACAACTGATAAAATTACGAGAAAATACAGCTTGAAAACAACTGATAGAAATCAACTAGCTAACCTTCTCATAAATAATAACCTCCCCAAAATCAAGAATTATATAGATAGATTTTATTATTCGGAAACATCAATATATGGTAGAATTCAAAAAAATATTAACAAATTAAAAAAAGACTTTATAATTACTCCAATCGATAAAGCCACAAATAACTACGCCTTTATATGCAAAAAATTATATGTTAAATATATTAATGAAGAAATGAATACAACTGATGATAATGTCAAAACATATGAACCTACTTCTAACATCAATAGCTCCATTATTATCAGTAATCATATCAAACACACCTTACAAAACGGAATAAAAATAAATTTTGATAATACTTTTAAAATTCCCCAAGTATATGGAATACCAAAAATGCATAAAAATCCAATAAAATTTAGATTTATCACAGGAGCATACAACAGTAGCCTTAAACCTATATCTGTTGAACTACAACTCTTACTAAAACACCTATCTAAACATTTTAAAAAACATTCTAAACAAACTGGTGAGAGAAATGGAACTAATCACCTCTTTTCCATACTCAACACTAAACCTTTACTAGATATTTTCAAAACATTAGATAACAAACCTAAAAACATTTTCTGTGCAGATTTCACTTCATTATTTACAAATCTACCACATGAAGTAATTAAAGATAATATGTATCGAGTAATTACAACTTGCTTTAAAAATTGTGGATACCAAGCTATCTCAATTAAAGGCAATCATACACATTATACTAATGACATTAACCAAAAAAGAACTTATCTACCCATTCAAATATACAAACTTCTTATATATATTTTAGATAACAGCTATGTTACTTATGGTGGTGAAATATTCAAACAAAATAAGGGAATTCCTCAGGGCAATAACGCTTCACCACAAATAGCAGATCTTACTCTAGCTATGATGGAATTCAAATACATTAACAAAAATATAAATAGATCCCATAGTTTGAGGAGTTCTCTGAATTGTACATTCCGCTACATAGATGATATTCTTCACGTTTCTGATAAGGATCAAGAATTTATAAAAGTTACTGAAGAAATATATCACAACTCATTAACATTAGAAAGAACTAATCATAATAGTAGTGAGGCCGTATTTTTAGATCTCTACATAACCATTGAAAATGACGGGCATATAAAACTTAACCTTTATAACAAAACAGATGACTATAACTTCAAGACCCTCAAATACCCTCATTACACCTCTAACATACCTATCTACATTGGCCTAAACACCATATATACCGAGGTTTTAAGATTCAGTGATAACTGCACACGATTCGAAGATTTCTTGAGTAGAATCAAAATACTTATTAGAAGATACCGTGAAAATAAATTTCCAGATTTAACTATAATGGGTAGACTTATCAAAACACTGCGTAAAAATCCTAAAATTGAAGTTAAATATGACATTAAAAACCATATAATCATTTCACACTTTTCTAAACAATTCCAATAAATTATTTCTCTCCATATAATATGAAATATTGATAAAACACCCATCAATTTGATTTCAAACTCCTTAATCAATAACTTATTACTATCCATATACTCTCTTTCTCTTTTTATTCTTCCCATATCAGTTTCATTTATTTGGGTCAAAAGGTCATGTCATGTACAAATTAGTAGATCTATAACACATAAACATTGAACACTACAACAATCCCTTCTCCTAATATCATCACCATCCTAACTCACCCCTCTTCATTTCTTACACTTGTCATTTGGTGACAATACCGACGAAGGAAGACGACATGAACTTTTGGAAGAAGAGCACCAAAGCGAAGAATGGGAAAATGAAAATTAGTTTTTATTATTTTTTATTTTCTAGGTTATTTTTAAAATCTTTACTTTATTTAGTTTCTCCTTTCACATTTTAGGTTTGTTTTTTACTTTTTTTCCGTTTCTTTTGCTTCTTTCTTTTCTATTTTTCGTTTCTTTTACCGTTTGCATTAACTTTATTAACATACTCTTTTAAATTAATTCCTGTTAGTTAAAAATTTTTTTAAATTTTACTCTTATTTCTTTACAATTGTACTCTCTGGGCACTCACTGATGAGCCCCACCCAGAGAGTGCAGAGGTCTGTCTGAGCGGGGGCGAAACAGACTTCTGCAATGTCTACTTTGCAGTAACATTTCACTTTTCTGTGTGCTTAAAAATATTTTTCACATGTTTATTCAACTTTCTCTTATATTAACTATAACTCATTTTTCTTTTTATCACCTTTCCTATAATCGTGTTTTTTTTATCTAAATGGATAGCGAATGAACTATTAAATGATGAAGTGAGCTCGAAACTTGCGAAAGATCTCCATTGCATGTCAATTTTGTGTGCAAGGGACAAAGAATTGAATTGAACACTTTTCTAGAAATGGATTCTGTCGCGAGAATGGCGGCTTTTTGGAATATCCCGGTGATTGGATATATGGCTGCCTCGAATGCTCTCGCAGACAAGAGGGCATTCCGAACATTGGCGAGAGTCTCAATGAGAACCACGAACTCAATAGCAGAAGCTACTGCCGCTCTTCTCAAGCATTACAAGTGGAACAAGGTTTGATCAGAGAAGTAGCACTCTGCGAAAAATCGCGATTTATACAGATGAAAGGTTTAAAAAAACGTTATAATTATCGCTAGCCTCAGTAGTGTAGAATTAGTTAATTCTGAATAGAACAACCTCGGACATACGATTTCGCGAAAGAAAAAGAAACTAGTTTTGACCTGATCAACTTGTTTGAACTAGTAAAAAAGGGAAAAAAAGGTACAATTCGGTCAACGAAAAACAGGTTGAAATGTCTTAAAACAAAGGAATATTAATTAGACATTTGGGCAGGAATAACAGCTAACAAAGTGAAAATGTAGCAAACGAGATACAAAGAGTGTTATGATATTTATAATAACAGACTACATACACACTAAGAAATGAAAATTTGCTCTGGTTTTCGGTATGATTACATTGAGTTCGAGTTTATTTCGCATGGAAATGCGTGTTAAGGTATAAGGAAGGGGGTCTTCCATAAGAGGGAAAAAATGAGGTGGAAGGAGTTGATAACATATGAGGTCGAAGGGGTCCATGGTGATTACGGAAAGAACTTGCGAGGGATTGGTCGGTCCTACTCCAGTGGTAGTGTGTGGGAGGGCGGGGAGGGACTAGGACGATACAGCTTCAAGGTGTCTCATTCCTCGTTGAAGCCGGATTGCATCTTGTACACTAGACGAAATGAATAGAGCAGAGAGCGGATAAAAAGTCGACCACTCCAGTCATGGCGAACAAGATATAATGGGCGAAAGTTCTGTGATTGAATATACATATATGTATGTATGTATGTATGTATATACTTTTCCCAGATTTTCAATCCGGTAAAAGGGCATGCGTTGTGAGAACTGACAAGCAACCTTAATATTTTGGTTCTGTTATGAGTTGAAGTGGAAACAGATAGTATTTAGATACTGTTTTGTTCTGCGAATAGCTGAGGGAAAAGTACGTCAGACTCGGTCCTCTTATCCTAGAAACTCAGAACATTTCCAGGCAAAGTTTTATGAGGTCTTCTTTTGTTGCAAATGTAGTGCCTTATTCAGGTTGCAATTGTAACTAGCATTGGCGCAGTGGCTTATGACCGCACTGCAGCGTTCGAAGAGATTTTCCATGCACGTGGAATCAGCATTGTCCGCAAGGTGGGTATACATGGAGCAGTCAATGTGATTGAAACCAGAAAACTTTATTGCTATAAATAAAAGCTTGTGAAAAAGAGATAGTATAAGAAAGAAATAGGTTAATTTGTCTAACTTACTTTTGTTTCATTCGAAAGCTTTTCTAAAAGAAGTGAATTCTTGGCACCTTGGAAAAACGAACCAGATTCAAAAGTCCAAATATGAAAAATCACGTTTGGACTTTTCAGGCTTTGTTCGAAGAGTCCGCTACTGCTGCGGATATGCGAGCGAGTGGACTAATCGAAGACCTTAGAGCGAACGCTAGAGGTTTTAATGTTCAATTTCCTACTTTCTCGAACTCAAACAGTACTTCCTTGACAGAAAGGAACAGCCTCGGTATATGTGCTTTAAATATCCTCCCAAATACTCAGAAAGCTCGTATGAGCGCTTACTGTTCAGAGTACAAAAAAAAATTTCTTCTACTATTTCTAAAAAGTGTGAAAACACAAGGGTCAAGAAAGTTTCAAAATTGGCTCATGCTAGATCAACGATTGTATTCCAAAACATTCGACTTTGCTTTACCGGAATCAAAGTTTTTTGTGATATCCCATTTTATCAGAAGGACACATTGCTAGTAATCTTTTGGCTCACAATTCATGTGATATCTTGATCTCTTAGCTATAAAAATTATGAGAATCCTTTAAGATAGTCTTCAGAATTACCTTCTCACCAAATGCTTGTTTGCAGTAATGGTCTTCATGTTCTCAAACACTCGTGAAAGCTCGAAGCAGTTCATGCTGGCTGCTCAAGAAATAGGACTCAACAGCAAGTCCGACTTTGTCTACGTTCTTCCCTGGTTACAGGTAACCATGAGAACCCAATTATGTTTTTTTTAAAAACAAACACTCATCAGTTTTAACTGACTCAAACTATCAGAAAAAACTCTTTTTCCTAACTACGCAAAGTAGAAACGGAGATGAAATTTTCAGCTTTGTTCCGTTCACGTATGAAATGTATTAATAAAAAAACGGGTCTTGGACTTTTCATTACTAAATCAGAAAATTTGGCAGGACGGCGGGAAGGACGTTTCTCCATGGATCGGCCCTGACGGTACTATACTCCAAGATGTGAAGGATCAGTATGCGAATACTATCATTGTCAGTTATAAATGATGGTTCACCACAGTTGTTCACTGAAAACTATTATTGTCACTTCTGAGATCATTGTTTACGGTGATCATTGGCAGTTTGAATGACATTTTTGAGTGAAATAATCTTCTTTTTTTCCAGATCGATGATGTAAATGGATTCGACAACTCTATTGTTGCTCCTTTTGTGGAGAGGATAAAAGAAGCCGGCATGACAGAGAAAGATGTAGATTTGGTGAGTTTGTCTTCGACTATGGAAACTCGAAAGTTAAGTCGTAGCAGTTGTGATTGGAGCTTGAGCTTAGCTTCGTTTGTAATAAACACGAGAATTCTATGACAGTGAATAAGTAATATGTCTAGCTGATATTTTCAGCGCAAAATGATGTTCATTTTTCGCCAACATCGTGGCCAGGGAAAGTTTTGGAGAAACTTATTGTCTGTTTTTGCAGCGGGGATTTTTTTTTTACAGCGGGGACTCTGCTTTTCAACCTTATACTTTTGAAAAATTATCTAGGATGAGAAGTAAATCCTGAGTGAATGGACAAGTATCAGTGGGTGTGTGAGGAAAATCTTCAAGCCTAGCGACTCAAAGGACAAAAAGGACAAAATATCGAGCCTGTTTGAACAATGGCTAAAAAAGTGTCACACACAGAGAAAATTTTATCTTTTTGTATACATTTTCTGAACAATATGAAGGGGACGATATGGTCAATGTCCTTTATATTGTTCAGTTTGTAGTAAACCTCGCCCTAATTCGCAAACTGTGATACTGTTTACTTGTGTTCAACAATATTGTTCACTTGCAAAACAGTGTGCAATATTAAACCTCGCCCATAGCTTGCGAGCTATTTAGTTCTTGTTTTTCATAGCCTTTCTTGGCTTTTTTTTCCAAATTAAAAAATGTGTGTTTATATGGAATGTAATGAACACTTTAAGTCAACAAAAAATTCTTATTTCAACAAGTATGATAAAATCGTTATCGGAATAACCAAAGAAAAATATTTCAACACAATTTCTATTAACACAAACAGAAGAGTCAATTTTATGCTGATATTCCGACTTAATTCGATAAGATTTTCTCAAGCGACGGTGAGAGAGCAAATGTAGGTACCTATCATAATTCCACAGAAATTCACAAAATTTTACTCAAAACTTTACTTAACGAGAACGACTTAGAAACCGAAAAAAATATACAATATAAGTTGTTGACATACGAAAAACGAAATCAAAATTTGATAGAGTTCTCTCTTCAATAACTTCTGAACGAGGCTCTACTCAAAAAGATATATATTCAATCGAACTAAATGTCCAAAACATTCAACAGTTAGGTTAAGAAGCTTTTCATTAGAACATATAAGCGGTAGTTCCAATTCGAGATAGAAATTAGGTAACTATCTGTAGCAATCCAGCTGCATTCTTATTCTGGCCCACAGTAATCCAAGAAAATACCCAAAAACTGCCTTCTAACGTTTCGAAAAAACAACCAGTCTTCGATTTAGTTAATACAATAATAGCGAACTTAGCAGAAGCAATGAATTCAAATATCTGAACAATGTAATCAAAAATGTAATCAAAATCAGAAGCAATGTAATCAAAAATATTCAATGAAGTTTTTTGAGGAAAAAAAATCCGATTTCGATTCAACATTGTTGAAACCAAATGGAATTTTTTTTGTTGTATCAAAAATCAACTCAATTTCTAACTTCAATTTTTTTTACAATAGAGCTTGGCGGAAACCTTTTTCGTCACTCGAGTATATCATGTAAACAAAGTTAAAGCGGAATGACAAATATTCTTTAACAGCTTATTACGATTAGAATAAATTCAGATAATAGAAGGTTGGACAGAGAACCTTCCAAAATAAGAACGTAATGCAATCGAATTAAGCATTTGAATTCAAATTAAATAAGATACTATTAAAACTATGTATACTATACCAATACTAAAACATGCTTACCAAATTCTTCTTCCTCGATCACTACATGTAGAAGTTTGCGAAGTTTTCACAAAAACGCTAAAAAAAACCAGTAATGAAACTTTTTGGTGCGAAAACACGACACCTTCCTTGTTGAAATTACAAAAAAAACCTCTCAGGTAAAACATACTGATAAATATATATTGTTCAGTTCCTGCTCTCTCAGCGCGACAAAAATTTTTATAAATATGATCAATATGCGTGGAACCTCATTATTGGTGATAAGTTTTTTTTATGTGTGCGGGGGTGTAATTGGGGCGCTCTCGCATTCCCAGTCGCGATGAAGAGAGGCTGGGTTCGAACCTGCCCTGTGAACTTACTTTCGTGCGTTTTTTAGTAGTTACATAAAACATCATTTCCAAACAAAAAATTTCCAAGCCTTTCCAGGTAAACATTTACGGCTACTTGTACTTGTTCGATGCTCTGAAACTGTACGCTCTTGCCGTGCGGAAAGTCCTGAATGAAACAGGAGATCCTCTAGCAATCACCGATGGCGTAAGAGTTTGGAATGCGATGCGAAGAATGACGTTCCAAGGTTCGAACTCCGCAGGATTTCTATCTTTTTTTTTGGATTTTAGGAATTTTAAATTGGTTTTTCGAACTTAAAATCAAGAATACTTGAACTGTATGTTTTTTTTTTCATGGACTTGAAAACTGCATTACTTTTTCAGCGTTCAAACTTTCCTTGCTAGCAATCGTTAATAGAATGGTACACGAAAAAAATCCAATGGATAATTTTTTACTATCTTTAAATATTCAAACATGGATGATCTTCAGAGTTTCAGATGCGCAGGTATGGAATATTTGTTTTTGCCTCTGTTTTAAATACACCTGCATATTCTATGTATAGGAAAATGTTTGCATACCAAACGCGACCTTGATCGATCCTAAAGAAGAAAAAAACCTAAAGAATTTCTAAGTGAGGTTTTTTTGTATTGCGAAAAAAAAGTATTCAAAGAATGATGTCTTTTATGGTTGAAAAATGTTCTGTGCAAAAAAACTCAAGCGTTCAAATATCAAACAAAGTATTTGGCCTCCGATTTCAAATAATAAAAAATTTTAAACTTTTCTTACAGGAATGCTGGGACGTTCAAAAATAGGTCAGATACTGGAATTGTTCGTACACGTAATTTGACTCAAATTCATCATTCTGAACGCCAAGTTAATTCTCTTTGAATGTACAGGTATGCTATCCACTTCAAAAATTGCATCCGGTACTGTAATGATGGACGACCGAGCAGAGAGAGCTCCTTTGTACAGAGGATTCTTCATTTCTCCCTCGCAGGATCAGGTTCGAAGACCTTCACTCTATTATTAGCAACCTTTTTTTCTAGGCTCTGTTCACTACTAGCTATTAAACTTTTTTTCTGAGTCAGTGACTAAGGTTCCGAGTCAGAGAAGTCATTGGAATATTTTCAGGCTCTCCCTCTCGTGCACATGGAACCAACCATGATCGACGATTGTGATGGCGTTCTAAACCGAAGCGGCTGCTATGACATTGTGAGTTACTATTGAAATTGGTCGGTTTTGCTGCTGTACTTTAGATTTTGACAGTTGTACCATGGGTCTCCAGTTGTACTAACAGTCTCCTGAAAGTTTTCAAATTTGAAATTTCTATTGACAGTATTATTCGAAAATATATTTTATCTGCGTCCGAAAATGCTCATTGATGAAAAAACATCAATTACAATGCAAAACAACAAAAAAAATTGAGAGTTTCGCCGACAAAATCAATTCATTTTTTATACTAATAGTGTCGAGCAGTCGAAAGTTGTACTGATAATTTCATTCATCAATTCACTGACACTATATATGTTTCTCCCCAGGTAATCACAGACATGCTGACGTCTTTCTGGCCATCGGCAGACGGCCGACCTCCTCCGGATGAGCCGAGCTGTGGTTTCAAAGGAGAGAGATGCGACTACACCCTCATCATCATCGCCGGAGCCTTTCTTATACTCATTGCGCTCGTCACTGCGGCATTCCTCAGCATTCGAGAGTATATGTGAGTCATTTTTGAAATACTCATTGCGCTCGTCACTGCGGCATTCCTCAGCATTCGAGAGTATATGTGAGTCATTTTTGAAATACTCATTGCGCTCGTCACTGCGGCATTCCTCAGCATTCGAGAGTATATGTGAGTCATTTTTGATATTGGTTCTTCCTGTGATATGAAAAAAATTTCAGAAATTCTCAAAAAAATTATGTTTTCTCTTTCGGTTTCAAAAAATTAAAAAAAAAGTAGGGTTTCTGTTTAATCATTCAAGTATTGTATAAAATATTGTAGCTTTCCTCAATACTGTACATTCAAAAAGCAACATTGATTAGAACATAGAATAAATTAGAAGATGACATATCAAAATTTACTTTTTTTTTTCTTCTTGTTCCTAGGAAATGCACGACTTTCTATTCCTTATATGAAGTGCTCTTTTTTTATTTACGAGGCATAAAAATTATGGGTAATTGATAACGCTTTTTTTGCAATTTAAAGGTAAGAAAGTCTTTGACTTTTTCAAATAGCACTATCGCACATAATGTATCCTCTATGGGGCGAAAAGTAACGCGGTCGCACTTTCGTTCAGGATTGAAGATAAGGATGGCTTTGATCCTGCCTCGTAGTCTAAGTTTTTTGGTGCGTGTGATGATTCGATCAATTTTCAGTTAGTTATCTTAAAGAAACAGTTTGAGATGGCCCCCTTTCCGGTTCATAACTTTGAAAAAAAGTTGGAATTAAATTGAATGAAATTAAGCTTCATATGTATCGTATCAGAAAAAAATAGTAACACCGTTCGGTTATTTGAATAAAGAGCTCAAAACTTACAGGGCGCGGTCAATCCTAGACAAGCTTCCTTTTCGCATATTCCGCGATGACATGAATCTCATCAACGAAGACCAAGTGAAGAGCATGGTCAGTCAGATGGAAACAGTCTTTTGCATCTTGTGCTTGCGTTTTTACTTTTTTTTTTCCCCTGTTGGTCTGTAGGTCTATTAAACCTCTTGGTTGCTCTCTCTATTTCTCTATAAGTATTTTACATATACCTGGCTCTCTCTTTTTCGCTTTCTTGCCTTCCCTCTTTTTCTGCTTTAAATGCTCTCTAAAATTATTGTCTCCACAGCTCTCGATTGGATCTACTCGAACCAAGATGAGCAACACCAACTTTTCTTGCCGCAGTCACGCCATAGTTGGAACGAACACTCACGCCATATACCATCGGTAGCTTCCTCTTCTGTTCTAAAAGAAAGAAGCATTCATGACAGCGAGCTAACCAATTGCAGATATGTTCAACGGCGTCCCATCAAGTTCTCTCGTGTCGACATGGATTTGTTCCAAATGGTTTGGCTACCCATCCTCTTTATCTCGGAGCATCGTTTTTGTCTGTACATGAAATACGGTTTCATAAAGCGAAAGGCGTTTTGAAACACACGAGCTAGCTACCATAACACGCCATGGAGTCCGTTAACTAAGATTTTCGGGTCATCGAACATCACGCGGACAAAACATGCTTAAAAGCGCAATCAAACCCAAAAACACCTCTTTTTCTAGCCCTTAGGGCGAGCACGTTACCGAATAAACCCACAAAAATTCATTATTAAAAAGGTTATTAAAAGATAAAAAATACTCAAGCGTTAAAAGAGGTACATAGAAAGTTTACTTCAGATGAAGTCAGCCATCCATGACAACGTGAATCCTTTCCTCGGTATCTCCTTCAATGAGAAGGAAGAGTTGCTGGTCGTTTGGAAGTTTTGCAATCGGTTTGTGAACCGTGAATTGTACTGAAAATTTGAAAAATGTTTTCCTTCAAATATAATAAAATTAAATTTAAGTTCAGAAGGTTTTTTCTCCATTTATAACACTGAATGAATAATCTTTTAAACATATTCGAAAAATAAATATTTCATGATGAATTTGTTATTATAAAACATTTGAGAGATGATATGTTTGTGTAATAACTATACTAATACCTTTCATCTCTGATTCAAGCGGAACTCTTCAAGATATAATTTACAACGACAATATAGCATTCGACGAGAAGTTTCATGGAGCTTTTCTACGAGACATCGTGGCGGTATGTGAAACAAATATAATTTTCGTGCAGCCTAAATTTTTAAAAAAAACAAAAATCAAGAAATAATGAAGAATGGCAAAACGAGGATCTAAAACTTGAAAAAATAATTAATTTTTTTCATATCAAGGTCCTTTTCAAGTAGTAGAATTTTTCGTTTTTTTCAAGTGTTAGAATCAAATAACATCTACTATCATGAAAAGTCTGTGAGAGCGGAATAAAATACGTCAAACATAAGCTTTATCATAGTAATGGAAGCTCATATCTTTGAACTTGATTTTTTTCTGTTTCTCAAATTCTCTTTGAGGTAATTATCCAGTTTTGCGACTCGTGCAGCTTGATGTCAAAGAATATTTCGTGTATCTGTAGGAGTTCGTTGAGTCGGAGGCTCATGCATCTTCACTTTTTCGACGTTTTAGAAGCAAACGAGAGAGAAACGGAAGCAAGTGATTGATGATTAAGTGTGACTCGATGAAAAATAGGAAAGAAGAAGAATACGAAGAATTTTTCAGGGTCTGGAGTATCTCCACTCGTGTCCTATTGGCTATCACGGCTCACTGACACCATGGGCGTGTCTTATCGATCGAAACTGGATGGTGAAGTTGACAGATTACGGTATGTTTGTCTTATTTACGAAGAAAGTTTCACACTCTACAGGTTATATAATCATCTGATCGTAAACTTATTCGTGAACACGCTCAAACTATCAGACGATGAAAAGCTACTCTACGAAACAAAATTGAACTTCTTCTCTCACAAAGAGAAAGTGTGTTTGCGGCGGACTACCGAAAACACTATGAGGGCACTATTACACTAGAATAGGGGGTACTAGAATAGGGGTTAAAGGGTACTAAGAGAGAACTATTGAGGACACAATGAGGGTACTATAAAAATTAAAGGACACTAAGAGGACCCTACCGAGGACACAACACCAACCCATACAATGATTATTAATGAAAGGCTCGAGAGGATTCTGAATAGTGTGAATAGAGGATGGCAGTATGCATACTTCTCCAACACCGCCATTTTATCAAGGACTTCATTATCAGCTGTTTTTACAGGAGTCGCTGAACCCCTAGAACGTTGGGAGAAGAACCAGCTGCTCACCGCTGCTACACTCAAGACTGATGATGATAAAGACAATGCCAAACAGACAACAAGTGAGTACAAAAACTCCAGGAAATTTGATCGCCGGTAAAAACCAAGCTTGTATCATAAGCTAATATCAAATTATGAGCTAGAGTTCTGTGGAACTAGAGATTTAATCTGACTTGGAACTAGACAACAATCTTCTTCTTCTTCTTCTTAGCGTTTGACCCGTCCGAGAACAGGGTTCACTGAAAATGTGACACTTCTCCATTTCCCCCGATTCACGGCGTCTTCGACTCTAAATCCGACAGCCGCCATGTCTACTTCAATGCTGTCTCGCCATCTAGTTTTTGGTCTCCCTCTGGGTCTCTTACCCTGAACAGTGAGGTTCCAGGTTGTTTTGGAGATGGATGCAGGATCAGTTCTCAGAACGTGACCTACCATCTCAGCATGCTTTCTCTCAATTTCTCGAAAATGGGATTGATTCCAAGTCGAGCTCTTACATCTTCTTTGCACATCTTTTTCATTTGGGTGAGTCCAAGGCTCCATCTCAGCATGTTCATTTCCATAACGTGAAGCATTCGCACAATTTTCACATTTGTTGGAGCACATTCGAGGTCATATAGCGCATCGGGTCGGAAACTGATCGGTATATTTTACCTTCCAGTCGTTCAGGCATGTGTATACCAGTGAATTCTCTCCACTTTAGCCATACAGCATTGATCTTTGCATTCACCATGCAGCATTGATCTTTGCATTTAGCTTTGAGGTTCCCGTCTGAGGAGATGAAGGAAATTAATTTCTTGAAGCTATCAACTTTCTGTTGCATATTGTTCTGCAATCTTATGGATGTAGAATCGTTAGTGCTGGCTTGAAGGTATTCGGTCTTGTCGAAATTTAGACGCAGATCGTATTTGTAGAATCGATTGTTCCATTTCTCCAGTTGAGCCCCGAGATCTTCCCGGTTTTCTGAGCACAGAAAAACATCAACTGCATACGGAAAAGTCTTTGGAGCGTCAAGATGTGGGTCGCGGGTAAGTGTCCAGAATCAAGATGAAAAGAGGCGGAGACAGAACAGAACCTTGATCTAATCCAATTGAATTACTGCTGGGTAGCTGGGTACCTGATAGTACTTCTTGGGGCGGTGTACAACATTTGGATCCAATTGATGTAGGCCTCGGGAACAAAGTGTTCTCCCAGAGAGTACCAGATCAGCTCATGTGGGACTCTGTCAAAAGCCTTTTACAAGTCTAGGAAAGCGCAGTGGACAGACTTCGCTCTTTCTCCGTGCTTCTCTAGGTACAGGCAGTTAGCACATGAAGTATCAGTAGTTCCACATCCCTTCACAAATCCGCATTGATTGACCGAAGTGATTGACCAATTTCCCGCAGACGAGCTTCCATGACTTTTTCGAGGAGGATCGAGGTATGATGTATCAGCATGATGAAACGGTAGTTGGAACATACTGTCACATCTCCTTTGCCTTTGAAGATGGGAATTGTAGTCGAAGCGTTCCAATCAACCGGGAATTCCAGGCGACTCTTAGCTTCCCGGAATAGTTCGACAAGTTTTGAAACTCCACAGTATCCCGCGAGTTTCCACGCGACAGCAGGTTTTTTTTCGTTCGACAACCTTTGGGAGATGCTGCGAAGTGATGTTGTCACTCGGTATAACTTTGCAGTTGGTAACGATCTTGAGATGGTTTCTCTTGGTCATCCAATAGTCGATTTGAGTGTGCCTCCCTGCACTACAACACGTCATGAGATGCAAATCTGTTTTTGGAAAAACCTATTGCATATGGAGAGATCGTGTTCTTCGGTAAAGCGGATTATTTTCTCTCCGTCATCGTTGGTTAAGCGGTATCCATTACCTCCGCGCGCTATCTTGTGCAGGACGGAGCTCTTTCCAACATGTCCATTGAGGTCACCATCTATGAAGATTGTCACTACCGGCGGGCTCTGCCTTGGGTTGTCGTCCATAGCCTACCAGAAACGCTCTTTCTTTGCTTCGCTGCATCCCGATTGGGGTGCATAAGCACTGATGATTTTGAGAAGCTTACCTTTCCAGTCCACGGTTATGAAAATGAGTCTGTCTGAAATTCGGCAAACTTCTGTAATGGATGACAGGAAGTAGGTGTCGGCAATTATTCCCACTCCGTTCCATGCAGTGGTGCTGTTTCTGGAGTTTTTTGCTGTTTGTACTTGTCTCTGATTAACTTCGATCTGGATCCCTTCCATTTCGTTTCTTGCAGGCATGCGATCTAGATGTTTCTCTTGGTGAGCATTTCGCAAATTTCCATCATTTACCCATTGAGGCTTCCGACGTTGAAGGTTGCCAGACGGAGATTGGCAGGCGCTGCTAACTTATTGCATCGAGGACGCAGCCTATTATTCCTCGAAAGCCCTCGCATACTTCTCACGTCGATCGGAATTCGACGCGTGTCGCTTTGAGGGGACGCCCTAGCATTGGTGGGTTCTTGGAAGTGCATCTTGGGGTGTTACGACGATTCCTTCAAAGACCGGCTTGTCGCACGAACATTCAAGTCGATATTTCAACCTGACGTTCGTTACAACAATACAACCCGAGATTTTGGAACTAGATAACAATGATTAAAAAAATCCCTCATTTTTCAACAAGCTGGCAAGGATTTTACTTTTTTCAAACAGCTAAATGTGTTATTGAAAGGATTTCATCCATTTCTTTCTAAGAATTTTATTCACTGCGCATTTCTTGATCTAGTATTCTTGGCTGGTCTAAATTCGTTTTTCCAGGCATCCTTTACGACGCACCAGAGATGCTTCAAGTGCGAGAGAAGAATCGTGTGTCTCGCATGGACCAGGTATAAATTACTATAACTTTGGAAAATCTAGCGTTATTACTGTGGTTATCACTGTGACTCAAGGACTAAAACTTAAAGTTACTTTGATATTTCTTTTTTGTTATCAGAGTTACTGAATAATAAGTGGCTATTGGAACTAAAACTTAGAGTAATAATGCTAGTGTTGAGAGATACATATAGGAGAGATGGAAACCAAATCTCAGAGCTGATGAAACAATACATTGACTTTGTAAAACCTATAATTTCAACTGTTGCCAATTCTGTCATAAAATGTCATCATCTTTTTTTTTACCAATGAAATTCTTATCTTTTTCAAATGTCTTTCTACTACCATATTTCTCATGCCATCCATTCCCCTTTCTCAGTTCAAGGAATTGTCCTCAACAAGCACGAACAGAGGAGAAGTTTGTTGTTGTCAATGTCACTTGGACGAATTTATGTGCAGAAAAACCGGGGAAAACTCAAACTGAAATTGGATGTTTTTTCTCCAAATAACGCGTTAAGCTTTTCAATCATGGAGAATCATGAAGTTTCTTTTGGGTTCATCTGTGGGCTCAGAAATTGTAGACATATGTATCTAGAGTGAAAGAAGATTTATATGTCTGAAGAATCTGTTGGAAGGGCTTAACGAAAAGCGTCTTGACTTTGGACGAACCTCATACCAGTGTGCGGAGGGGTTTTTGAGCGTAAAAGAAAAAGATTAGAAGTTATTGGAGGTATCAGACAGCCGAGCTCTGTCTGAGCAGAAAACGTAACTTTTCAAAGGAAAGTAGAGACGGTTCATATTTTTAAGTCAGACTTAACATTGGTAATAGTAAATCAATATGGTTTTTAAGTGCTCAGTTACGCAGTTTGATTGAAAAAAATGAGAGTACACAACAACATGGTCATAATCTAGTCTACTGTGCGTAATCGATCCGTCTATCTTCCCATCCGTCTATCTTCGCTCAAAAGTCGAACGTTTTATTGCTAATTTCCCGAAGACATGTTGCTAATTCTTGCGATAGTGCGCTAGTTCGTTCTCAATATAACTTAGTGTTTTCTTAGTGTTTTCTTAGTGTTTTTTTTAAAAAATCTTAGTGTTTTTTAGAGCTGGCAACGAGCTACTCAGCAACGACGCAAATCCGGTGATATGTACGGATTCGGGATGATCATGTACGAGATCATTTTCAGAGAGCTACCGTTTCCAGAGAGTACCGATATCAGTGGTCCCTCAAATATCACTTTACAAGCACTCAAATGAGTTTTATAAAAACTAAAAGTTAACAAACTTTTAAACCTTTCAGGACTTTGAGTTTTTCTCTAGATCTTTCACAATAACGTTAAACCTGATGGTTCTATTAGAATAACTAGTTTTTGTATGAAAAATTCTTGACTACATTCTCTGTGAGCGGCCAATGAATGATTCGTTAACCATTCTCTGTAAAAAAAAATTTCTAAGAACTTTAAAAAAATGTCTCAATGTTAAGAAAAAAGTGGAGCAAACTAAAAAAAACAATAGAGCATCGACTAAATTGATCTCAATTATATTTTTATTACAGGAGTTATTGAAGCTATCAAAGAGGGAAACCGCATGTGCAAGCCTCAGATACAGAATACAAAAGTGTGTTACATATATATATATACTATATCTATGTATATTTTTTATAAACTTTTTTCTTATATATCTGAAAAATAGATGTATAAACTTTTTTCTTCATAAACTTTCATATTGAATTCTGCTCATTCAATCAACGTCAACATTAGAGGCTAGTTCAGTCTTGTTGGTGTTAAAACCATTCTCACTTTTTCCTTAGCACAGTCGATCTCATTTTCAAAACCTGTTAATGGCTTTCACTGAATTTCATAAGAAGTTAAGTTGATTCACATGGATCTGGCTCAACTCATCTCCGACTGCTGGCATACCACACCAGAGATGAGACCGAGCTTGCGCAGAATCAAACTTAACATCGAGTTGTACCTCAAAGCGTAAGTATTCTGATGTGAAATTGTAACAGATTGTATACATTTTAAAACAATTAAATTGAGTTCATAAGTATTAATATGCAGTGGAAATCATTCAGTATGACTCTTTCGTCTGTAGATTACCAGATGGAAAGCGTAGATGACCACTCATTCTATCAACACTCACTTGAAATATGTACTTCGAAATCTTGTCAAACATATTAGCACCCGCCTTGTTTAAAATTCCATTGAAGTGAACGAACTTCAATGAATATGAATAACTTCAATGAAATATCATAACAATCATTAAAGTTTGCGTTATGTTTCAGTAGGAGCTCTTTGGTGGACAACATGATGAGGATGCTGGAGCAGGTTTGTCTTATGGTTGATAAAAGATATCTTTAACCTAGGATAACGTAATCAGAGTCTTCAATAGCGTGAATCACAGATAGGCTTACAATAAATATGTAACTCTGAATTGGGAACGAAAAACTTTAACGTAAGACCAAAGAGAAAAGTTGCTACTGGTGACTGTGAATTTCGAAAAGTTTATATTTTCAAAAAGAAAAAAATAGTTTTGAAAATTTTGAGAAAAGCGGGCGATCAAAATGAATTTTAGCGAATTAATAATCTTTATTCGGTTATAAAAATTCCAAGACCTAGTCAAATTGAAAGCAAAAAAAATTCCAAGTGTCAAGTGCATAGGAATAAACTAACAAGGGAACTAGCTAGAGCAACCGGAACCAACTTGCAACATATAAGATCTTAGTACGCGAACAACCTGGAGAAGCTAGTGCAAGAGCGAACTGGAATGCTGGAAGATGCAAACAAAAGAGCGGACAAACTGCTATCTCAACTGCTGCCTCCGTAAGTTTTTCCCCCAAATGTTTACATATATTGTGCTTGAGTAGAAGAAATCAGGGCCCGTATGCAGAGTCGTGTATCAAAATATAGGATAAAATAAAGCCTACAAAATAGTGAGTTGAAGGAGAGAACAAGGCGAGAGACTCGAATCAATGCAAGAAGCTCGATTCTTTTTCTCTTGTTTATCACACTGTTTTGTAGACTTTGATTTACCCTATAGCTTGGTCCATGACTCTGCATACGGGCTCAGAAAAAAAATTTGATGAGCAGGCAGGTTCGGAATAAGCAACTTTAAAATTTTTAACGATTTTTTTTCATTGAATCTACAGACTTTATAAGTGTTGATAATGATAACTGAATGATTTTGATAAATTTGGAAATCTAAGCAGTTCATCCGAACGTTTTGATTTCGTCTGGAAGGAAGATCGGATCTACCTAATTAAGATAAAGATCATCGCTCCAGCGTATCATTTCGGTAATTAAAGTGGATGAAGAATAAACTTTGGAGGTTGAAGATGGTTTTTATTTATTATGCTGGTAAGTAGAATGGTTGGAAAACAGTTGGGTTACTCCCGAATAGGGTGCTTGAGAATGCTAATAAGTGTTTTTTTCTCCAGTTACGTGGCTGCTGAGCTGAAAATTGGTCGATCAGTACCACCGAAAACGTTCTCGTCGGCAACTGTGATGTTCAGGTGAATACCAATCAGACTATTCTCCCCCAACCATTTTTTTGAAGTAAGAAAAATTGCGTCTAGGCAGATCAAGAAGAAGACCAAATACCTCAAAACGAACTCAGGAGCGTTTAATATATATTTTTCTACTATCATTTAACCGTTTAGGTTCCGTTACCCTGTGATCTTTACGGTGTCAGCCACCCATTCCAGTTCTTACCGGTAAGATCGAATAAACCGCACATATATTTCCATTTCAGTGACATTGTGCAATTCACCGAAATCTGCAAGAACGCTACTCCGGCGGACGTGGTGAACATGTTGAATGGGATCTTCGCGGGTTTTGATGAGTTCATTGCCAGAAGAGAAGCTTACAAGGTTCAGCTTGAAGATCTCGAAAGCATATACTAGGCCACGCTCACTTTTCTTGAAGCATACAAACTTTTAGCTCAATTTTTCTTCTTGAAACTCAGAACGATTAAACTTTGGGGTACCTCGCTGGTTTTTTGTTTGTTGTTTCGATTCAAATTAACTCGCTTAGTTGCGTCTAGCTACTGATAATCGGTCTACAATTCACAGATTGGCCTGAGTTAACGCCAATTTTGATGTTGTAACCCGAAAACTTTGAAATATCGGTGACGCTTGCTGAATATTAAGCAAACTGAAGACTGACATTGACTCTCTGTTCACTCACTGAGCGGTGAGGTTAAATACTGCTCCCATATCGATTTCCATTGCCCATATTTTTCCGTCTATAATCACGTACGATTATGCCTGTACCATCTTCCCAATCAAACTCCGATGTCAAAACTCTGATTGAAGCCGTCAATTGCCAAAGTGAGCAGATATCTCAGTTGTTGACCGCTGTCAGCTCCATGACAAACTCTCTTTCTTCCATCATTACATTACTCTCTAAGATGACTTCCCAAACACTGGCCCCTTCCTACAGCACAGTCACCTCTTCCAATCTGCAACCAGAATTGATTGCGTACGATGCCGTCAGCTGAGTAATACAGGAGGACAGAACACTCCTAGAAGAGAAAGTCACATAACCTGGTCCTCGTTGGCATTCCGGAACAAGAGAGAGAAGAGGATACTGATCAGCAAGGTCAGTTATTAAACTCTCTCGTTAATGAGCTCAGTATTCCTTCTCTCACTGATGCACTCAATCAAAACTAAATCACTCATCGTCGTTTCGGGAACAAAGATACCAAGAAGAGGATTTTAAAAATCCACTTTCCCTCTCCCTCGATTCGAACAGAAGTCCTTCGATCGCTACGAGCTCCTCGTCCTGCCGTCTTCCGCAATTTTCCTCATACATATGCAAGAGAATATCTCACGAGAGAAGGGCTTTTGCTGGAGAGAGAATGCAAGAAAGTTGCCAAGGATCGGAACGAGCAAGCTGGTGCGATGGAGTGGGGAGTTCGAGGGACAAGGCTGATCCGTTTCTCTCATCCCAGGCCTCTCTACAACTCGAGCAACATTGAAGGGCTGCAGAACGTGACGATTCAGCTGCCTAGCAGCCCAGCAATCGTGTCTGCTCCTCTGCCTACGCCTTCTCGGAAGAACGCGAAGATGACGAAGAGGATCTCATCGAAGCAGCTTTCCCAGGCAGCTCGCTCATTCAACTGACGGGACAAACAACGGTCAATTTCTATTTCTAGTTTGAATTGTGTTAATTTGAGTTGCTGTGATAAGAATTCTCTTTCTTGTTATTTAGTCAATTTTCGCTCACTGCCTTTCAAGTTAGACATTCTCACTTTTTTCTTAGAGTCTCATAATGTTGACATTCTATGTATAACTGAGAGCTGGGGCTCCCCAGATAGATTACTTGACTCCATGTTAACTAATGGAGGTCTTTATACTGTTCATCGTTGTGATATGGTTAGTGATTTTCCGGGAGGGGGTGTTTTAGTATTGATTTCTTCCGTGTTACTTCCACGCTCATTTCCTCTCAATCTTTCTCAGCGTATTGTCAAATGATAACATGTGAAATCAAGTGTAAGCCAGTTCCTTTCTTGTTTTCGGTAGTGTATAGAAGCCCTTCGTGTGATTTAGAATCGTTTTCCGAATGTCTTTCAGTTCTTAGTGATTCATTCGCTACCTCTTCTTCCCTATTTATCCTATGCGGTGATTTCAATTGCAAAGAGATAGACTGGTCGAATAACAAGTTGTATGTTCCTGTGTCAGAATCCCACCCTTCTTCAGTTCTTCTTTCTTTTGCTCTATCAGCTGATCTATTCCAGAAAGTTAGTGAACTAATAAGAGGTTCGAGTCTGCTTGACCTGGTATTCAGTAGTGACCCTTTCATCATTTCTTCATGTATTGTTTATCCTCCTCTCCCTACATTAGATACTGCTTAGTTCGTTTTTCGATTTCATCTGCTTTAGCTCCTAAGAAAAAGCTTTACTATTTAGACTATAAGAAAACAAACTTTGAGCTTGCTGTTTATTTGATTTCATCTTATGATTGGACCCAACTTCTCTCCTTTTCCGCCGACCCTAACATTCTTTATGATACCTTCCTTTCAATAATGCTTGACATTATAGGTCAAACAGTGCCTAGACGTTGTGTTCCATCTAAGAAGACTTGTTATTCTCAAGAGATATGTAGTTGCATTGTTGCGTAAATGCCGTAAGCTTTATAAACGTGCTTCCAAAATAGTATATCGTTCATATTTCAAACACTCAATTAAGTTGCGTTATGCTATTCGTAAGTTTCAAGCCAAACAAGAATATGAGATTGCCTTATCGAAGAACAAAAGGCGATTCTTTTATTTTGTGAATAATAAAATTAAACCATCATCTTCTGTTGGACCTATAAAAGACCCATTGAATGGAATGATAGTTGAGACAGACCTCGAAAATGCCGAAGTACTCGCTAGAATTTTCTCATCCTCTTTCACCGAGAAACCGCATAGGGAAGTGAACAGTCACATCTCCTACACCTAAGCCACTATTGATTATATAGAGAAAACTCCATCGATTGTTTATCATGTCTTGTCTAAGCTCAAAAATGTCAATTCTATGTCCCCCTGACCATCTTCCGTACTCATTTTTGAAAGGATCGGCCCAAGCTATAGCTACACCTCTTTCAATTCTCTTCAATAGTTTTCTTCTTCATGGAAATTGTCCTGACGTTTGGCGGCAGGCTTTCGTGAAACCGTTGTATAAACGTAAGGGTTCCGTACAGGGTGCAGCTAACTATAGACCTATTTCGTTGACATGTTGCAGCAGCAAAGTATCTGAGAGAATATTGAGCACGTCACTGCACACTTACCTCGAGGCCAATGCTCTTTTAAGTCCTCACCAACATGGTTTCCGTTCTAGAAAGTCCTGCTCTTCAGCTCTTTTGACTTCCTTGTCTGTTTGGTACAAAGCACTCGATGTATCTTCTTCTGCCTATGTTTCTTGTGTTTTTATCGACTATAGCAAAGATACAGTACCTTTGAACCGTCTAATGCAGAAGTTGTCAGCCTATGGTATATCTGGTTGTCTTTATAAATTCATTTTTTCTTATCTTTCTAACACGAGTCAGTGTGTAGTTGTCAACGATTCATTCTCTAGTAGTTATTCTGTGGGATGTGGGGTCCCGCAGGGATCTGTGTTGAGTCCATTGCTCCATTGCTTATATAAATGATTTACCCAGTGCTTTACCGAAATATGTTTATTGCACGTTGTATGCTGATGACGCTAAGCTTTTCACACTTAACAATTCCGGTCTAATGCAGACAGCTTTGGATTCAGTATCTCAGTGGTCTGATGAATGCGGACTTACTATATCGAGCAGTAAGACAATTGCTATGCAAATAGGAAGGGATCATCCAGATGTCAACTTTAATCTCAATTCCTCACCGATTTCGTTCACTTCATCATTTCGTGATTTAGGAGTAACTATCTCCAACGATCTCTATTTTAAGGAACATGTGAATCATATCTATAATAAGGCTTTTTCTATTTCTTATCTCATTCTGAGATCTTTTCGTTTAAAAAATTTTGCAATTCTCATGAAGCTTTTTTGTACTCACCTTAGACCTATCCTGGAGTATTCCAGTGAAGTCTGGAATACTATTGACTTAACGCTAAGTAAAAAAGTAGAGTCTGTCCAAAGAAGATTTACTAAGCGTATTTTTAATAGAGCAGGAATTAGTTTATCTTACGAAGGAAGACTGAATTGGCTTCGCTGTGAAAGTCTTCAAAGACGCAGACTTATTAACGATGTGTTCACTTTGCATAGAATAGTGTTCAGAAGATTAGATGTCACTTGCCCAGATTTCTTACCAATGTCTCACTGTACTAGGACTAGAGGACATCATTGGAAGCTTTTGTTGCCTTTGTGCCGCACAAACCGATACAAGAAATTCTTCACAAATAGAGTTGTGAATGATTGGAGCTCTCTTCCTTCTCATTTTTTTCGATTTGAATGCATTGTCAGCTAAGAAGTTTCTATTCCAGTACTTAAATTAGAATCCTGATCATTTATTGGCTGTTGTTCATTTTAAAATATTGATTAGCATGTTGTAATCTCTCACCATCCGTTGTATGTCTGAACCATTACAACTGGAATAAAGAATAAAGAATAAAGAAAAGACTGCGATGGTAAATTGTTTAACTCGGCGAAAAATAAAGATTACTTTTACGATTGACTCATCAGGTTCAAGAAAGAATTCCCCGAAAAAAAATTCAGCAAGAGGTACCGAAATCAGTTTTTGGTTTAAGCTACCCAACCGGGTTACCGGTTTCTGTCGGGTTATATTCATTCCGACCTGAAAGTCAGTATAAGAGAGTGAAGGGCGTCTAATACCCTCGGTGACACTTGAGACTAACTCCAAAAATAGGAAAAGAGCTATGCAAATTCATCGAAGGTGGAGACTATCGGAGATGCTTACATGTTCGTTTCTGGGGTACCAGAAGAGAATGGATTCAGGCACTCCTCACAGATTGCTGGAATCGCTCTAGATATACACAAGGTTAGAGTAACGGAGCTTGAAACGGAATAAACATTTCAAACTTATGAGAAAGAATTACATTCTTTCAAAGTTTTTTTCCGGAGACCAAAAAATTACGACAAAAAGTTTAAAAGTAAAGTTAGAGAGAAAATTAGATGCCATGAGAGGTCCAAAAATTTTTTTAAAAGAACTGTGTTGTAGTTTGAACATGAGGTTCAGTATACAGAATAACATTTTTTTAAACGACTTATCAAGTTTACAAATGATTGAACCTTCGCACAGAAAAAAGTTAGTCCACCGCGCGGGATCGAACCCAAACAAACTCGACTCAAACCGGGAGCGCGTATTACCATTACACCACGGGGACACATTGCTATTCCGCTCGATAGTTACTCCAGAATTCACGATAAACACAGAAGAGAGATGGAATTATGGATGAAAAATCTTCAAATGCTAAGTTACACAGTTTAAAGGCTGTGGCGCCTGGTTGAGATGACAAATCATAGAACTATCGCACAGAAAAAACTAGTCCACGGTGCGGGATCGAACCCAAACCATCTCGACTCAAACCGGGAGCATCGCTTGATAAGCATGCGTGACTAAGAGATCAAGGCATATGAGCTTTTCATATAACACTATCGCACTAACTAGCAATGTGTCCCCGTGGTGTAATGGTAACACGCGCTCCCGGTTTGAGTCGAGATGGTCTGGGTTTGATTCCGCCCGGTGTACTAGCTTTTTTTCTGTGGGATAGTTCAATCATTTGTCATCTTAACTAGGCGTCATTGCCTTCAAACTGTGTAACTTAGCATTCGAAGATTTACTTATCAAGTATCACAATCTAAGGTTTGTATAGCATGGTGGAAATAATTAATCTTATCATCGACTCAGCTGTGGATTGTGTTAATGTCCCTCATCGGTTGAGCAATTGTCTCAACCAGAAACAACTGAAATAGCTTCTTTTTTCTAGATTACCCTTTGATTTAGTTCATGGCTGAATACCGCGCACCTCACACTTCGGACCGAGTACGATGTCGTCTCGGAATATCCTCTGGTCCCGTCGCCGCAGCTGTCGTAGGAATAAATGCGCCACGATACTGTCTCTTCGGAGACACGGTATGGTTTTTTCACTCATCATAAGATACGGTTTGGTTTTTGGCTTAGTTTGAATTATGGTATTGTTTTTTGCTCAGTATGAGAAACGCTAAGGATTTTTTGACTAGTATGAGATACGGTATGGTTTTTTGTGTTTTTTTTTGCGATGTTTTTCCTATTCTAAGATGAGAACTCTTTGAAGCCACAATATTTTCCTTTCCTAAGATATGGTATGTTTTCTTCTGTTTACGGTATAATTTTTGTTTTTTCAAGTCTATGGTATGTTTTTTTTTTCCGTTCAACCTATGAGATATTTTGGTTGTTTTACCTAGTGAAACTCGTGAGAATTTTTTTGTAGGTGAACATGGCATCTCGTATGGAGAGCACAGGAGAGCAAGATCGCACTCAAATATCAGAGAGTGCGAAGAAGATGCTGGAGCAACATTATCCGGAGTACATCACAGAGGAGAGGGGAGAGCTTGAGATTAAAGTGAGTTCATCACAATACTCACTATCATGACTATCTATTATGCTAATTTGTGTGGAGAACATTATGCGATGAAGGGCTCACGGTAGGTTTGATCACGATAGAAGATAAGTTTTGAAGTTTAAAAGGAGTAAGAAATATGAACCACAGAAGTCATTACATGACCTTTGAATGGAAATTTTAGTTCGAAAAATCTTATCGCTTACTTATGACAAGCGCCAGAAGAATTAGGTGCGACGTATATCGCGGAACTCATATTTATACTTACTTTGTGCGAAGTATTATACATTAATTATACATTAATGTATTAATAAGCGGTTTACTTTAGAGTTTCTACCCTATGTTTTCGGAGAGTCTATGTAATAATAACGTCCATCGAACGAGCGAGAGGAATTAATGAAAATTGGAGGGAGGGGGATGAGAATTGTTTCTGTTAACAAAAAATAACCTTTTTTCAGGGTAAAGGAACGTGCACGACGTACTGGCTGACTGGTACGAAGAATACTGACGACTCTTACCGTCCTCCCAATATACTTGAGAAGCAACAAGGAGGCGTCAAATACAACACATTGATTGGATGAACGTCGTTACTTGGTCGAAAAAAAGTTTTTGGGGAATTTTAAACTCTAGTTTCTTGACCTATTATTATTACTTGTAAACTTTGAGCATGAGGTTTTTTTAAAGCTTATAACTCTAAAGCTAACTCTAAAGTCTTATCTGATCAGTTTTTAAGTGCTCCAAACCGCACATGACGTTGGTAACACGCAGATTAGAGCGAAACAATGATAAGAATTGTCTCTCACAAAGAATATTTTTTATCGGCTCTGGAGGATTTGCCCATTTTTTCCTCTGAAGATCGAGCTTATAAAATAACTTCAGATCTAAAATTTAGCACAAAAATTAAAAACTTTTTAGATATAATTCTCAATACATATATATTATTTTCCAGCACTCCATTGTTGGTGTATTTGTGTTTCCCAACGTAAAATCGCAAAGCATGAAAAACATAGCAAGAAAATAGTGATTATTTCTTTTTCGATTAAATTAGAAATTTAAATCCTATATCGTTATACGTATTAAATTTTCCGATGTATTTGATTACATCTGATCTAAAGGTTGCAGATGAATAGAAAACGGAATTTGAAAACAATTTACAGCTTTATCATTGAAGATTTCGAAGGTCAAGCAAAAAATATTCCTAAGATCTGGATTCTCTTTGTGATGCGCGTGGTAAAGCGCTCTAAGTCAACATTTGATGAGCGTTCTAGAATATGATTCAACTTGTATGATTTTACACTTCATTCGAGTGATTCAACAATCGGTTTCTTTGTGATTAAATAACTTTTTCTTGGTTGAACTGCTGATAACTGACCAGTTTCTTGGTTGAACTGCTGATAACTGACCAGTTTCTTGGTTGAACTGCTGATAACTGACCAGTTTCTTGGTTGAACTGCT
This sequence comes from Allodiplogaster pararmata, assembly GCA_964056735.1. Lineage (NCBI taxonomy): Eukaryota > Metazoa > Nematoda > Chromadorea > Rhabditida > Diplogasteridae > Allodiplogaster > Allodiplogaster pararmata. The sequence continues at coordinate 34,855,637 of OZ057405.1, forward strand.
GATAACTGACCAGTTTCTTGGTTGAACTGCTGATAACTGACCAGTTTCTTGGTTGAACTGCTGATAACTGACCAGTTTCTTGGTTGAACTGCTGATAACTGACCAGTTTCTTGGTTGAACTGCTGATAACTGACCAGTTTCTTGGTTGAACTGCTGATAACTGACCAGTTTCTTGGTTGAACTGCTGATAACTGACCAGTTTCTTGGTTGAACTGCTGATAACTGACCAGTTTCTTGGTTGAACTGCTGATAACTGACCAGTTTCTTGGTTGAACTGCTGATAACTGACCAGTTTCTTGGTTGAACTGCTGATAACTGACCAGTGATATAAAGAGATTGGAAAGCTTGAAAAAAGTTCTTAGATAATTTTGAATGAGAAACAATAAATACGCTTCGGAAGATGCACCAATGAAATTCCTTGTGTCTGTTGAATGATAGTGAAAAAACCTAGCCTCTTTTCATTTTTCTTGTTTTCCATCACCTTGTATTTCATAAATGATCTGGATTCAGAAGGGTTTGCAAATAACCATCGTTGGTCATTTGTCGGTGAAAAATAATCGTCGTAAGTCTGGCTATTGTGCGATGTTTCCTCAATTCGACTGCTACTTCAACAGAGACGAGTAAACATGGTCCAGATTTCGACAAGTTCAATGATTTTCGTTGAACGTTCAGAATGGATTGTTCCGTCGAAATGAGGCCAAGCTTTGTCTTCCTCATGTTCTTGTCCTGTGCCCGCTAAAAAGGAAGTTGTCAACCAAGAACATTTTATCATTGACAAATATCATGTGTTAATAAAAAATCAATTTTGAGAAAAAAAAGTTCAAAAAAAACAACATGAATCAGGAAAATATCGAATTTTAGAACAGTATTGAGTAAATTGGAAGCAATAAACACATATACACGATGAAAATACTGCATCGTAGATAAAACCTCTTCCTTATAAAATTTTTGTTGTCATATAAAAACTGAGGAAAAAAATTTTTTTTTTCTGGAAACTCAGTACACATTCGAGTTCAGTCAGCCATTCGAACGGACGTCTAGAACTGATTTTGTGAAAACATGAGTGAACTATTCAATCGATTAACTCATGGGAAATGATTTCCAATGATATTGTTGAATTTGTGTGAGACATTCTGAAGTTTATTTAAACTTCAATAGAAGATTTGATTTGATGTTTTTACGGAGTAAAACACGAGATCATTGATATAACACGATTGAAATTTATCGAGGCTTAGTGTTTATTACGTATATGTAATCTATCTGAGAGTATGCCAATACTTTCCGAATTAGCGTGGTTATCGTTTCTGTTAGACTGAAAAGCAAAGGATTATCCCAGAAGAGAAGTGAGATGTTGTTTGTTCTCAGTGAGAACTGACGGGGCGCGGTAAGCATCATTCGCGTCCTGATTGCCCACAAGCCAATAAGTCGTGCACATTCCTTTTCCCTAGAAATGTCGAAATACTTTTGAAAAACTCTGGGATTTTTTTTAGAGATTTCCAAATATTTCTGGAAAAACCTATATGAAACACATAGTTGAGAAAGAATTTCGCTTATATTCTTCATAATGCTCAAACTGAAAAGTTAGAGCATGTTGAAGATTATGATGATGGCCATTTATGAACGCTCTGAAGCTATTGATTGGCACCAATGCTTTTGAACAATAACTTCTTTTTTTTCAAATGTTAATATTTCCTCCAATTGAAACTAATTATTTGACCAAAACCATTTCTTTCAATTGATTCCTATCTAATGAAGAAGACCCTTTTCTTCAAAACAAAACCAAGTTGTGACGTTGAATGACATAATCTCAAGAAAGCCGGTGTTTTACAAATGAGAATCCGTTGTTTTCAATAACTTGTATTTTTTCGGGAGACTCCAAAATGATGATTTTTTCAGAGAACTTATCTTTTTTAAAGTCTCAGAACTGAAAATAATAATATTATAACTCAAGACAACTTTAAAAAGTTAATAAAACTGAAAAGAAAAACAACTTCTTTACATTAAGTCGCGAAAAGTGGCACATACCTTGACCTCCACCTTTCCTCTCTCAGTCATGATAAACTCTGGGTAGTGCTGCTCGAGCATCTTCTTAGCGTTCTCGGAGAGCTGAGTCTTACACGGTTCTCCTGTACTCTCCATTCTCGAAGCCATGTTAACCTGAAGTCAAATATGCGACTTCTTCATCAATACCGGGTAGATCCAAAAAGGTTTATGGGAGTTGTTTCCGAAAAAAAAAATCCCATGGGTTTTCTGGAAACCTGATCTACTAGTTGTGTGCCTTCTCAAGCTTCATAAATAACATGTTTATTTTTGTCAAAACTATAGGTGCTTCAACTTTTTTCCGCGAGTTTTTGACGATCAGGAATGAGGAATGCGAGAATTTAAGTTCAAGTTATTGACTCTTCGTCAACTGACTTATCAAACTTCTTAATCTCTGTTTTTTTCTTCGGTTCGTTTTGCAAATATGCATTCATTCCAACTTCGAAGTTAGTGGATGAAAAATTGCTTTTTGAGACCATAGATCCGGTAGTCATAGATCTTGATTCTAAGTTCTCTCTGCTTGAACAGTCAAGTTATTGGGGAAGCTCAACTTGACATGATGGAAAGACCATGAACGTGGTGGGTCATAAGAATCTGGAGAAAAATAGAGAAAAAAGTTAATCGATGACGGACAGTGTCTCCAAATAAGCAGTATCGGGGAGCGTTGATGCCAACGACAGCAGCAGCGACGGGACCGGAGGAGATGCCGAGTCGGCACTTCACCGTCGTCGATGTGTGCGGAGCTCGGTAGTCAGCCATGAACTGCAGAGCTTGGGGAGTTATCCACTCATAGAATAATTCATTCATTTTTCAGTATTCACTCACTCTTCTCCGCGCTTTTTTTGTTTCTTGACTTAATTTAACTCGCATTTTGTAAACGTTTTGTTACTTTTAGGTTGAACTTTAAGGTTGAAAATGCAAGCGTTCTACCGATACTCTTAAGTGCAAGGCCACTATAGCTCCTTATTTTTCAATTATTTCAATTTTCAAGCCTTTCTGTCAGAAGCAAGCTAGCGAAAACCTTGAACAAGTTTTTTTAGGCGATAGAGCCTTCATTCGTTTATTGTTTCGTCTTTTTCTCCAAGAAACAAAAATGTGGTTCCTTTTGTGAAGGTTTACCAAACTTGCTCCAGGTCAACTACAAAAAGGAATCTAACTTTGTGTATGTCCAGGGCGATTCCAGCGATCTGTGAGGAGTGCCTGAATCCATTCTCTTCTGGTACTCCAGACACGAACATATAAGCATCTCCGATGGTCTCCACCTTCAATCAATATTTAGAGCTATATCTATGTCATGGTTTAAATTGAAGCGCTATCGAAAAGGCGAAAAGCCTTTCATTATTTCGTATTCACTTCAAAATAGAACACGGCAGAAACCGAGGAACCGTTCGGGTATTTCAAACAGGTGACCCATTCCGCTATCTCATACTTCCAATATTATCTGGAAAGTAATTCTAGTGAATTTAGATTCATTCGTCAGTAAATCGAAGTTTCAAGACCATAACTGATTACAAAATCAATGCTCTTGATCAATGCTTAGTTCTTCCGTGACTATGTCTATGTTACGTGAAACCTTGTAAGCTTCTCTTCGGGCGATGAACTCATCGAAACCCGCGAAGATTCCGTTCAACATGTTCACCACGTCTGCCGGGGTGGCGTTCTTGCAGATATCGGTGAACTGCACAATGTCACTGGAAAAAAAATCAAGTGCTCAAGCTTCAAACTATCGTGAATGCTATCAAGCGATTCCTATTATATTTGCAATGGTGCTGCCTATAAATACTAAGGTAGGGAGGTGAAAATAAAAAACCTTGGTGTTCTTGATTGAACTATCGCACAGAAAAAAGCTAGTCCACCGGGCGGGATCGAACCCAGACCATCTCGACTCAAACCGGGAGCGCGTGTTACCATTACACCACGGGGACACATTGCTATTCCGTGCGAAAACGTTATATGAAAGGCTCATATGCCTTGTTCTCTTAGTCACGCATGCTCATCAAGTGATTGCGTCATGAATGGAGCGTAACTCCAGAGTTCACGATTAAGACAGAAGATAGATGGAAGATGGATGATAAATCTTCAAATTCTAAGTTACACATTTTAAAGGCAGTGACGCCTGGTAGTTTAAAGGTAGTTTAAAGGCAGTTTAGAGGTTCCGAGTTCGACTACCACAACGGACAGATCCACCTAAACCAAGAGGGTTAAGAAATGTTGGCAGTGCTCATGCACGAATCTGTTTCTCTCCACTACTGTTATTCACACTAGCAGTGATCTAGCAGGCAGCAACTGCTTCTACCAGGATACGTCTGTCCCACATCTCCGGAAAGCGCGTACCCTGCCGCGAGGCGGGAACAAGCGCGAGGAAGAATATTATTACTTGAAATGCACAATTATTGGACTTCAATTTCAGAGAAAAAGTTTTTAGTCAGCATATTGATCGGAAGAGCTTCGAGAATTGAAACCTTTAAACAAACTTACTGGTAAGAGAGAAAGAAAGAGAGAAAGAAAGAGATAGAGATAGAAAGAGAGAGAGAAAGAGAGAAAGAGAGAGAGAGAGAGAGAGAGAGAGAGAGAGAGAGAATAAATAATCAATGAAAAAGCGAGAGAGAAAGGGAAAAGAAAGAGAGAAAAAACCACGGACGAGAAAGAAATCGTCGAACCTGAACATGACTGTGGATGAAGAGAAAGTTTTGGGTGGAACAGGTCTGCCTGCCTTGAGCTCGCTTGCCACGTACCTGAGTGGAAGATTTTTGATGTAAAAGGTACATAAAGCATCATAAGAGGTATCGAATATTGAGATTGAGCGCGTCGAGATCGTTGCACCTTCATTAGGTAATAACCCAAGAATGGTAGAATCAAACGAAGAAAATCTAACAATTACTAGCGGAAATTTAGCAAGTACGAAGTCAAGTAGCAGTAAGATATAGAGGGAGGGAGAGCGAGAGAGAGAGAGAGAGTGAGAGAGATAGAGAGCGAGAGAGAGTGAGAGAAAGAGAGATAGAGTGAAAGAGAAAAATAGAGGGACAGGAGGAAAAAAAGGGGAGGAATGGGGTAGAGTAAGATATTATAGAGGAGAGAAGAACACCCAGGACTGAGAGCTTACGCTGGCAAAAGTTGTGAGAGCAGTTTATCTGCTCGTTTGTTGGCGTCTTCCAGCATTCCAGTTCGCTCTTGCACCAGCTTCTCCAAGTTGTTGGCGTACTGCAAAAAGTTTATAACTCAATTGTTCCATTGATAGTTTTTCCCTCAAATACTCATATGTATATGATTGTCAACGAAAATCGTTGTAGCTCTGTTTATTATTGTGTGTTTTAACGTCTTTTCTCAGGCCGTCTTTTAGCGAAGTTAAAATGTCGTCGTGCCAACGTGACTTTTTTTGTTTGTTGTTGTTCTTTTCTTTTGGGGTGTGGAAGCGTTGCGTGTTTGTAGGTTTGTTTGGTATTTTTTCTTGTGTTCCAAGTTTAATAATAAACTTGTTTTTTCAAATCCTGAGCCAAAACACACTTTATTGAATAAGAGGATCTTCCTCTATATTTACTTGAGAAAGAAAGCAAAGGTAGGAGTAATCTTACTCTATTTGAAGGTTTCTTTCAAAATTGTGTTTATGGTGCATCGACGATAGACCCGAGACAAATCCGCGTGGCAGGCCCAAGCGAAACCTTCGGACATCACCGCTTCACATCACTTCTGGTTAGCACTTGAATAGTTGTTTTCCTTGTTCTTCTTAGCTTTCTTCCTTTCTCGGAACGTAGATCTTTGTCTCAATAAGGCTCTCCCCATCTCAAACCTTTCTCCCGCGAGTGAAGCTCACTGCAAAGGACACGGTTGAGAGAAAAATTAGGGAGAGCTTGAGGTCATTGAACACGGTCAGGAGAAGTAAAGGTTGAAGTTAAGAGTAGCGACATTGGAGCACTTTCAAGTCTGTTCTACGACGAATTTGTCGTCTGAGGAGTTCTGCTCATGAACTTTTTTTTTCTTGCTGGTTTACTTCTGTAGTTCCTCAACAAAAAAAAACTTTCTCGTTTCTCATTAAACCTTTTCCGTTCTTTTTTCAACCTTTCTCCCGCAAGTGAGTATTCACCGGGACACGGTTCAGAGAAAAGAGGAATTTAGGTTGAGTAAATAAGAAAGAGGTCAAGAAGATACAGAGGAGACGTAGCATATTATCTGATACACGACAGTAACGTCGTCTGGTTAAAGTTCTTATTACTCGTGTCTCGTTGCTCATTAAACTTTTTCTCCTTTTTCTCAAATAACCTTTCTCCCGCGAGTGAACTTTCACTGCTAAGGACACGGTTGAGAGAAATAAGGAATCAGTAGAGTAACGAAACAAAGTTGAGAACGGAGAATTAAACTCTGAGTTAATACAGAATATATTCAACGATGTTAGCAAACGAAGAAATTTCGGCTGAAGCTAGCAAACCGCAGCAGCACATTATGGCTGCCGAACTTGACCCAAAAAAGAAAATGGCAGTATCTTCATTGTCGCAATGGAAAGAAGCCATTGTTCTGGCAACAGAAACTCTAGCACAAGCTCAAGAAATGCTGAGAACATCTTCAGATACTCCGGTACAACGATTAGAAGAAGCGCGAGCTACACTCACAGCAGACATTGACTCTCTTCAAAAAGCAGACGAAGACTTAGAAGGTAAATTCAGTCAATTAAAAGACAAAAGCCTTCAGTTAGAAATTTTGCAATTAAAAGATCAATGGATCGATCAGCAAAAAGGAGGTAGAAGTCAATTGAGGTTAACAAGAGAAATTTCGAAAACTCTTAATCTTTTAGACAATCAAATAGCCTCAATGTCAAAAAGAAACAGTTCGCAACGAAGTAATGTGGAAATTCAACAACAAGAATTAAGAGGACCACAGCATATCGAACTAGACATGGGTCACAGCATGAGAAACCTTAACGTTCCGGAACAAAACGTAGGATACGGTCAAAGCTTTCCCATGTGTACACTACAACCTCAATATCAGCTGCCCAAGATCGATATTCGGCTCCCGGAGTTCAGAGGAGATCCAACCCAATATCCTTCTTTCGTGGAGCACTTCGGCCTGCTGGTTGATAGAAGGCAGGATATTTCCAATCTGGAAAAACTTTTACACCTGAAGGGGTGTCTCAAAGAAGAAGCAGCGGTGACCATTCAAAACTTGCCCATTCTCGGAGAGTATTACGAAGCAGCAAGAAATCTGTTGGATACCGCATACAACAGGCAGCAATCCGACCTTCCTATGCTACTGGAGAATTTGGAAAATTTTCCCATGTCAGGAGAAACTGTGAAACAGCAGACAAAATCTCTGAACGAATTACGCTGCATCTTAATCAAACTACAACAACATACCAAGGTGGATGAAAACATCTCGTTCATCAGAACGGTTGTCAGCAAATTCCCTAGAGCTACCAGAGAGCACGTCGCAACGTGGCAGTTCAACGTAAGAAAACAGAAAGACGCAACAACCATTACCATGCCGATGATACTGGAAGTCATTAAAGATTTCTTATCAGCTGAAGAATTCAAATCTTGCGCATTTCCAGCGACAGCTTCACCCACCAAGTATATGAGACAAAATGTCAACATCACCACTCATGAGAAGTATACGCCAGTGGATCGTCCAAAAATCTCTGATGCAAGGGCTAAAATAAGCACGAAAGAGAGCAAAGCTTGGGCGGACGTCGAGAAATGTGTCTTCTGCGGAAAGCATAAGAACTCAACGTTGTGTTTCACGCTTAAAACCGGTAAAGAGAGAACGCAACTCGCAACTCGTCAAGGAAGATGTCTAAGGTGCTTAGAGAAGGGACATTCAGCTAATGACTGCAAGATGTTTTGCAGCATATGCCGTAAAGCTCATCACATCTCGCTCTGTTTTGCACTCAATCCAAAAGCTATGACTAGTCGTCAGAATCAAGTCAACACAGTGATGGATGTAAGAATCAGTCAGGAGCAAGATCACATCTCCGACGAGGAACTGTCAGAAAACGAGAAAGTGGAAACGTCTGATGACGAGAATGATCGAATGAAAGAGTCAAATGGCGAGGAAATAATCAGCTCAGCTACGAATGGAACTGCACGTCTTCTGACAGGCAAAACAAATATCTGTCTCAACTCAAACGATAAAACCGCCATAAATTTTTTAATCGATACGGGAGCATCGGTTTCTGTAATATCAGAACAGTTCGCAAAAAGGCACGGACTGAGAATATCAGGGCGGAAAAGTTGTCGAATGACGGGACTTGGAGGAAAGAATGAAGGCACAAAATTGTACACCGAATACGAGATATATCTCGTCTGTATCAACGGAAAGGTGATAACAACGAAAGCTCTGGGACATGACGAACCCATAACAGGCACCATCAGGACGGAAAGAATTCCAAAACAAGACCTTCAATTCTTAAGGAAAAGGTCTTGGAAGCTGGCAGATAACTACAATGAAGGGAGCTCATTCCACCCCGATTTGATCATTGGTACTGACATTCTCTGGCAAGTTCTGAAGCTTGGAGAGAAGCTTGAGACGCTACCAAGTGGCTTGAAGCTTATAAACACGACTTTCGGTTATATCGTGATTGAGCAGACAAAGCGAACCAGGGTGAATACCGAAACCGTCCTGCTACTGGATATGTTTCCGAAAAGTTTGGAAAAGAAACTGGAGAGTTTTCTTGGGCTAGAAAAGATCGGTCGAGGTGGAGGATCAGAGAATGACCTTAAAGAAAAGGAGGAAAAAGAGATCGACAAACATTTCTCAGAAAGTATTACGTTTGGAAGCGGAAGATACAATGTGCAATACTTCACCAGAAACTCTATCAAGCAGCTGGTAATGGACGCAGAGCAGCACACCCCGCCCAACGCTAACTCGGCTTCAAATGCGAAACCGAAGAGAGGGAAGAGTGTGGAGACCATCATTCTCATGCAGTTACAAACTCAACTTTCTGCAGAACTAAATTTACGCTTAGAGTTGGAGAGAAAAGTAAGGAGTTTAAAGAAGAGAATGGACACGGTTATGAGTGAAGTCGCTGATTTCGCATTGGAAAGAGAAAAAATGCAAGAAAAGCAGGACCTTCTAATGGAAAAGTTGGAAGCGGTAGAACCTTATCTGAGTCTCGACAGAGACAATCAGTCCAAAATAGGCGAGATGGAAATGGTTCTGAATTCTCTACATCAATCGGCTAAACCCGCGTTGGAAACTGAGATTGCGGACGAAATAGATGTTTCGCTGATGCAAGAAGTAGAAATTGAAAAAGAGACAGAGTTTTCAACAAAAGGAAAAAGATTCAGCGAATCTGTGCCACTTCATCACAAGGATTATCCTTGGTTGAGCGAAAGAAGAGAGAGGGGAAAGGACCACAAAGTTCATCTGAAGAGATGCGGACTTTGTGGTGCTAACCACCACTCAGACGCTTGCCGATTAGGAAATCTATCGACGAGAAGGAGACACGTTCAAGAGAAAAGTCTGTGTCACCTGTGCCTTCAACCTATGTACTTAAAAGGTAAACGACATACTTGTGTCGGGGACAGCCTTTTCTGTAAATTCTGCTCTCGTCGTGGTCATCATCATTTCGGGCTTTGCGAAGAAAATCCACTCTTCAAGTAATTGATCTGTAGACATTTTCGGAGTTGTTGATTTGTTGTGTTTTTATTGACCGTGTTGATCTCCTTCCCAATTGTGTTTATTTCTGAGTTTTCGGCAAATGCACATTCGAGGAGGCTCCACCCTATTTTTGCTCTGAACTTTAGCTTTCTCCGGTGTGTTGGTGGTTATTCGTTGGAATTCATCGGGAAGTCGCCTGGTGTTCCGCGGAGATTATGAGCATCTCGGAGCGAGTTTGGAAAGCAAGGTTCAAAAGTGCTTGGAATCTTCCAATATGTGTATACCAACTCCATCGTCTAGATTTTTCTAGGGGCGGGAGTGTCAACGAAAATCGTTGTAGCTCTGTTTATTATTGTGTGTTTTAACGTCTTTTCTCAGGCCGTCTTTTAGCGAAGTTAAAATGTCGTCGTGCCAACGTGACTTTTTTTGTTTGTTGTTGTTCTTTTCTTTTGGGGTGTGGAAGCGTTGCGTGTTTGTAGGTTTGTTTGGTATTTTTTCTTGTGTTCCAAGTTTAATAATAAACTTGTTTTTCAAATCCTGAGCCAAAACACACTTTATTGAATAAGAGGATCTTCCTCTATATTTACTTGAGAAAGAAAGCAAAGGTAGGAGTAATCTTACTCTATTTGAAGGTTTCTTTCAAAATTGTTTTTAATGATACTGGAGATTTTCGGTTTCCTTTTTGCGAAAAAAAAATGTTTAAGTATATGGGAGTTATGATAGTAGAAACCTCAGAACTGATTTTGGTATTAAAAACCCATATTCTATTTTGTTCCTAGTTCAGTGAAATTTATTTGAAAATATAATTTATTAGATTTGTAAATCATAGGTTCCAAGTTGTCACACAAATTTTAGACGTAGGACAAGAAATTTCTTTCAAAAGATGCAATACAAAACTACTCTGTGTGAATATACTACCAGAAATTGCATATTTCTATTATAAATTATAAGCAAAAACAAATGCGCACGAACTTGTTCCATCAAACGCATCATGTTGTCCACAAGTGAACTTTTTCTGAAAACAAAATTGATTGAGAATTAGCTTGCGAACTTCTGACAACTCGCTCCAGTTGATCTAAAGACATGAAATCGATACTTTCTCACAGTCCAGTTTTTTTCCAGGTGTTCAATCGATATCTTTTCGTTCTAATGAGGCGTTGCGGCCTTTCAACTGTGTAACTGATCACCATTCGTTCAATTCTCATCACTAAGGGGATTTTTTTGTTGAATCAACTGTTATAATAACTTTCATTTTTTTCTCAAACTTGAGTTAATTTCCTTAGTTATAGCGAAAATGTTTTTTTCAAATGAAATGATCGAATCGTTGTATCATAGAAGCGACTAACGCTTTGAGGTAGATTTCAATGTTCAGCTTCACTCTTCGCAAACTTGGTCTCATCTCAGGCGTTGAATTCCAGCAGTCCTGGATCAATTGGGCTAAGTCCATGTGAATCATCTGAAAGTAATCACTATCTATAATGATTGAATGATTGATCTATCAATGATTGATTGATTGATCTATCAATGATTGATTGATTGATCTATCAAACAGTGATTCATTATCAAAAAAGTTTGTGATGAGACAAAACGAGGAGACTTCAAGAGGGAAACTTAATAAAAAAAGAAAGTAAATGAGAAGGCTTGATTTTATTGATTTATCACCCGCTCAGCGAAAATGGAAAAAGGTCTATAATCTTTGAAGCAGAATTTTAATAATCATGTTTGATACAGTTCAATGATGTTGCAATTTTCATCTGAAAAGACTAATTGACCTTGAAAATCTAATTCACTAGGAATAGAGGATATCAGTAAAACATGCCTTGGTGTCCTGAATACTCGGCTTAACAGTTCTCTTCCCCTCTCTGATCTCGTCGATCAGTTCTGGAAAGAGATTTTATCTGGTCATATAGGTTCACAGTACATATATCTTATTTTTAGAACACCCATATACTTTCTGGAGTTCTTGTGCTTGTAGAATCACAGTATGGGGCAGATCAAATTGAATTTTAGATAAAACCTGTCTTACATATTTGAACATACGAAAATATTAGTTGTTAAATAACGTTTTCTACAAGTTTACGGGGTGGGATCAGATAAAGGTGTCTGTCTTTTAAAGGTAGCGAGAGCGTTACCCAGGGAGCTTCACTTACTTGTACGATTCTGGTATGCTTATGAATGTATTTGTTCATTTATTCAACTGTGAACCACTCTTTTGAAGAGAAGAAACAGTATGAAACTCTTCTGAACGAAAACTTTTTTCTGAACAGGTCATAAAACGTGTTACCGCATAGTCTACTCTATTACATAAATGGTACGATTTCGGGGTCAGACAGGAACTTCAAGTCTCGAGACTGTTTCGTTCACCCTTTACTGTGAAAAATCTTTTAACATTTTCCATCAAAGTTGTAATTCATTGTAATTGTACACCCAAAAGCCACAAAAAATTGAAACCTGAAAAGTATCAAGCGGTCCAAATTTGGGCCAGAACTGTTTTTTGGTATTACCCTCAATATTATAGCTTTAAAATTCTTCGAACGTAGTGACTCGTTCTCGATCTATTTTTTTCCTCAAAATAAGCATTTCACAGTGTGAGTTACTTTATTAAGAGTGGTGTGAATCATAAAATTTTTGTCGATTTTGTTCAATAAGCCCACAAGACCACAGAAGAACACCCGAACGAGGGCGAACCGTTTATATCAGTGTCTTCGGGGAAGGGCAGGGCTCTAAAGATGATCTCATACATGATCATCCCGAAGCCGTACATGTCACCCAGTTGACGACGCATCTGACTTTGACGCTGCCAGTTCTCAAAGTAAAGTTGAGTCAATGTTTGAGACCTCAAGGCACAACTGAAGTTATGATGCTAGTTCTTCAATGGCCGACAGAAGTTCGAAAAACGTTCAAAAGGTCAAGAGTAGAACATAGAAGTTCTTGAAGAAGAAAAAAACCCACCCAAGATTTTAAAAAATTATTTTAGGTATGAAGTTCTACTTTAGAAAAAAAACGTAGTGAGTAAAGTTTCAAATAACTTTCATTGGTCTCAAAATCCATGTTCATTATTTTTGATGCTTATCAATTTTTGGAGAAGAAACATAAAAAGTAAAAAAAAACCACGAAGCTCCATTAACTTTCTGGATTTACTATTATTTTGAAAATGGCTATAGTTTGTAATAAATTTTCATATTTTCATAGTTTTTTCATACTTCGTATTTTAATGCGCTTCTAGGACCCAAACGTAAATGTCTGGTCGACCCATCCATGTCAAACATACAGTCTGCGTCGCTTCATCGCCCCCTTTCAGAGAATCCTTCCACTGTTGCGAACAAACACAAACAACTCATGAGCATGTATAAACAAATAAGTGACAACCGCTACACAACTCTTTTTTAAAACTGAGTTTTGTCTCCGCAATCTACGTTTCTTCGATATTGCACGAGAACTATGCAGGTTAAGGAGGGTAAAAAGACTTTTCAGCTTTTCAGAACACGACCGGTACGTTAGTATGCTTGTTAAGTTTAATCATAGCAGCCAGCAAACGAGAAAAATGAATAAAAAAGTGATGCACTTTTCCAATCAGAGATTTAAAATAAAACTTTCTACTAAATAGATTATCACTAGCGAAGGTTCTAAATATAGCCAGCTTCGAGTACGAAAATGTTCCAAATTCGTTATTCCTTCGGGTTTTCACATATTGAGCTTCAGGAAAATGAATTAGAATTTGATTTTCTTTAAAAAAAAATTTTTTGCCTGAACCAAGTGTTCTAAGGCAAAGCTTAATTTTTTTAAACGGTGTGTTAGATTTTTTCCTACCTGATCCATTCGAGAAGTTCGATTTTTCTCCCTCATGGTCAACATTTCTGGTGCGTCGTATAAAGCACCTCAAGTTGATTTTCACAGGTTCAATTTCGATCAGAATAGCTGCTATTCATCAATTTTTTTTCCTCCAGAAAAAAAGGCAACAAGCTCCAAAAAGTTAATTTACGGTGCCAAAACATCTACCTGTTTTTTCTCTCGTTCTCTTTTCCTCATAAACTTACTCTATGCTAATATGAGATGAGTTATACTTAACATTAGGAGTGATTAAAGTTGATGAAAACTAGTCGGAAACCTTTAGCACATATCTCTGTTGAGATTATTTTTCATTCCTAGTGGTATCAAAATAAAAAAGATTAAACAAACTGGTTTTCTGTTTTGCGTTGTCCTTGTCATCCTCAGTCTTCAAGGCGGCCACAGATATTAGTTGGTTCTTCTCCCACCTCTCGATGGGCTCAGCGACTCCTGTAAGGAATAAGGAAACGGATGTGCAAAACTGAAACTTTACTCACCTCCAAAAAAGGTGACCGATGAGAAAAATCTGGAAAACTTACCGTAATCTGTCAACTTCACCATCCAATTTCGATCAATGAGACACGCCCAAGGGGTTAGAGAGCCATGATAAGAGATGGGCGATGTGTGCAAGTACTCCAATCCCTGAGAACGGAGAGTTTTTACCTCACTGTTCCAGCGTTGAGAGAAAAAGACGATGATATTTCATGAGCAGAAAATTTTTTTATGAATCACGGGATATTGTTTCATAACGCAAAACACGTTGGCTCATCCTTGAGCGCTCCATTCTCTATCATAGGTGGAAAACGTAACCCTCCGTCTCTTATTCCTTTCAAGCAGTGCCCAGCGTAAGACGAAAGCCTTGGGGGAGAATGGAAAAAATACTCCACCTCGAGAGTATCGTCGAGAAGCTCCTTACTCGTCTGAACTCTCTTGCTCCCCCTCTTCCCGCGACAGCTTCTTCGCTGACCTCAGCCATCCCCTCTCTTCACCTAATCTCCCCCCCCCCCCACAACCTCGCCTAGGACGCAGCCATCAAAGCCAAGACCGTCGACAAAAAGTGTTTTGAAAAAAATCGGAAAACACCGTTTGTATCGGCCTTTCTGAACAGGAAATGAACAAAAGGACTAATGCGACTGACCAAGACTTTGTCATTTCTTGTCAGTTTTGCTGGACCCGAATCTTCCACAAGTCGCAACCACCCGCTATAGAAGCTTCGGGAACACAGTCAAAAAAACGTAGTTTAAAAAACATTCCCGAACGTGTGTTACCAAGCATACGCTGACGATGTTAAGATTTATGTTTCGTACAAGAAAGAAAACTTCGTTTTACTCTGTCATGAATTACAATTGGCTTTGAATGCTGTATATGTTTGGTGCAATTCTAATGATCTCACTCTTTCAAGAGCACTCATCTACACATAGGCTCTCACACTCTCACCCCAGCCTACAAAATCAACTATGTTCCTCTGACCCATTCCTCAGAAGTGCGGGATCTCGGAATCCAAATCGTACCGTCTCTCCGTCGAAGCCAAGCAGTAACTGACAGGGTCTCCAAAGCAACGGCAGCAATGTATTCTATGTTTCGAGCAGTTTCTATCGACGATTCCCATATACTTGTCAAATGTTTTAAAACATATGTCTTACCTCACTTAGAATTTGCATATAGCTTTTGGAACCCATACTATTCCAAACACATGAAATTGATTGAAAGAGTTCTGAAATCCTTTACACGCATTGTCTTCTATCGTTGTTTTCCCGACTCCAATTACCCACATTCTCTCCCATCATACAAAGATAGATTAGCTAGCCTCAATCTTTCGCCCCTTTATTTGAGAAGAATTCAAGCTGACATGGAAATGGGTTGGAAAATATATAATAACCTGTCAATAATCGAAAGAGACCGAATCTTTAAACATGTTAAACCAACGCGTACAAACCCTAGCGGCATTTTTGTAGAAAGTACGAAAAACGCGGCTCGTTTCCATTCTTTCACTCTTAGAGTTTCCCGTCTGTTCGCTCAATTACCTAGAGAAGTTTTGCTGAATACATCTTTCGCTGCCTTTAGAAGTTTTCTGGAGGAATCGTCTTTCTTAGAAAGTATGGCTGAGTTATTCAATATTCATGTTGTTGATTAAAAGAAAATAAATGTTCTTTCTTTTGAGAAATTCATTGTCATCTGTTTACAAGATGTTCATCATGTCACGATTTATGAGTTGTTATTTAATTCTCTGCAAACTGTTTTTGCATTGAAAAATTTAGATTTTAAAAAAAAAGTTTACTCAAAATGATTATCGAATCAACATCCCAGGAACCAAGTATTACAGGAAATTCGAAGAAGACGCCCTGCCTGTCTTTACGCTTTTCCACACGCCTACATAAAAGAAGATCTGACTAGGAAGGGCCTAGAATTGTAGAGAAATATCAAGAGTGGCCAGGTAAAGGAACCAGAGTCCTAGCGGCCCGAAATAGGAAGTCTTCGGGACCAGTCTGCGAACGACTTTCTCGTCTAACCAGCCCCAGCCGCCTGCGACCCCATTTAGACCGGAATCGTCTTTCTTCTCCTAGCGAACGGTTGGGCTACACGGAACGAAACGGAAACTGAATGGGTAAGTGGCGGTGTTCTCCCTATCGTAATCCTTCATAGCCTCCCGTCTCAAGTTGAAGTGAAAACCATCAGTTGCGTTACCCTCAATGTCTGCTTTCCCCGTTACAAAACAGTCATCTGAAAGCGTGCGCTTCTATATGGCTGTTGACTATACCCAATTAAGCATTTCAGTTTGTTCGAGAGACCAAATTAAGGCTTTGCCGGAGATGAAGTGAAACGCAATCGTAAAAAAATTGTTTGTATCGCTTTACATCCTGTTCTACCTCCTCTCTTTCCATATTAGTATCGTATTTTTTTAAGAAGTCCCCATGTTGTTGTTGTCCTGCTCCGTCGGAGTTTGGTAGTAGTAGTAGTAGTACGTGTTAATGGCTAAAAATTATTGAAGATCGAGCAGAGCCAGCTGGGAAGCAACTTTGGTAGGGTCCGTCCAGAGCTCCTCCGGCTCCAGCGTAATGATATTTCACATGTTTTGTTTCTCTAATATGATTGTGTTCTCTGGTTGTTATTTTGATTCTTGTTTTCTATTGGTTTTTTTTGTTGTGATCTTCCCAACACTCGCACACTGGGGAGGCTCGATCAGCCTAGATTATGATTATGGATGTTTCTGACAAAGTTTGTTGAGAGTTGGCTTGATCTTGATTTGTGTTAAGGAAGAAACCTATTTTATCAGGAGGCCGTTGAGATTACAAAGAGGAGCACTTGTTACACTGATTAACCTTTTTCACAGTTGGTGCATACGAATATCCTAAATACATGTCTTGCCGTAGTTGTTGGAGACTGTAATCCATCATTTATTGATTGGCTCAAAAACTTTTCAACATAGAATCCGTTCAGCATGAAATTTCCTTTGATTTTGTGACAGCTAATTTTTTCAGTCGGTATGTCGATCATACAAGGAATAATAATATTCTAAACCTTCTGTTCACCAATGTAACCATTCGGCTCTTATTCCCTCATGGGCCTACCCTGCGTCTTGTCTTGCAGACATTGGAATACTTAACGAAAATTTGCCTTTAAACGCTACGGTTTCGAAAATTTTCGGTACTTTTTTACTTCTCTGGTCTGGAGAAAAAAAGCATGAGGGGAAGGAGCCTGCGTCCTCCTTCTTGTCGCATAGAAAAAAGATATTTGACATCGATAAGCAATCACATAAACAGAGAGCTTTTTCTCTCTTTCTCTGTGGCTTTTTTCTCTCTTTATTTTTCACGAATTTAGTCATTGATTTGACAAAAATTAATAATATGAGAAATTTTCTTATGCGATATCGTTCGCCTAAGCCGTACGGCCTCGTTAACGTGAACTTTTTCCCAAGCCTAAGCGTTTTTTTATGTAAAAATATTTTTAATGTAAAAATAAGAGTCTAATTGTGCACTGTGCCTCGCCGAGAAATAAAAAATCAATCATCAATGACGCAGACAGCTATGTCTCCCTCTCTCTGCGGAGGGAGATTTTAATCGTGATACAGTAATATGGCTAGAGAGAGAGGGAGAGGGATGAGAAAGGAAAATGAGAGATACTCCCTCTCCCCTCTACGTTCATTGGTCCGCGTTTTAATTTTTCTCCACACCAGAGGAGTAAAAAAAGTGCCAATTTTTTCATATGTGATTATTTCGAGCATCAGAGACTCCGGTTCGTGAAAATTATTTTTTACATGAAAAAATTATTTTTACATGAAAAATTTATTTTTACAGTAAAAAATTATTTTTACATCAAAACACGCTCAGGCTTAGTAAAAGTTCACGCTAACGAGGCCGTACGGCTTAGGCTAACGAGACCGTATCAAAAAATGCCACTCTGCACTGTCTGGTGTCTAGTATGCCCATGAGTATATAAAAGCTAACCATTGTTACTGAATGTGACCGATAGCATCGCTTCAGTGGTGGTGACCAAAACATGGATTCATTTGAGTTATCATTCAGTGCGTCTTTGTCATCTTCAAGTGTTTTTCGTAAAGCCACTCGGATTGATACAGAATTTCAATTTGCACTTCATGACTGAACCCAGAGCTATTTTATGATGGACGTCGAATCAGCTATTGATTATCTTGTTCGCTTCATTAATTCTCTGATCGAGAATTTTATTCCAGTCTTCGATTCGCAAATTCGAACGCATCTCGGAAGAATCACGATATTGCGATTGTTGCATCAGAAAAACGGCAGAAATCAGTAGGATGTTACATGATTTTGAACTTAAATAGGAAGCTAAGCTGATCTTAAGAGGGAACCAGAAGTCTTTTCTCACTGCTTGCAGGAATCGTTTGAGTAAAAAAGTTAATCAGTTCAAACACACAGAAAAATAACTGTCGCTGTTAAAACCGTTTTCTAAAAACATGTTGTAACCGCTACACAAAAACGGTTTGAACCGCCTTATTAGATGGTTTAAACAATTAGATTTAACCGTTTCCAAAACTGCCATATTTGACCGTTGTTTCTCTGTGTGTACCCACCTTGAAAGACGATCAGAAAAAAGATTTGAATGTGTCATCAGAAAAGGAATAAATCTTTTTCATTACTTTTTTTCTGTTTTTTCGACTCCCTGCAAAATCTCTTACCGAATACTTTTTTCTTAGTTTTTAACGACTAATTTACCTCGAAAATGAAATGAAAGATATGGTTTAACGTGCCCTTACGTCTCATAAAGCTAAATTTAATTCCTCTACCGATTCCCAGCATTCCCAAAACTTGGTTGAAAATGTGTCGTTTCGATTTATTCAAGCCGTTATCCATCATATTCCATAACAGTCTACTCTCAGGCGATGGGCTCTCATCATAGGAAAATATCTATTGTTTAATCAGTGCAAAAGACTGGCTTACGTAACTTTGTAGGTAATCACAAACCGATATCTTTGTGTTGTTCTCTGTCTGAAGTTATGTTTATCTTGGAAGAATTTTTTCTCAATTTATTGAACTCTATTCTTTTCTTGGAAGACAACGTCTGTTTTCTTCTCATCAAGCAGGTTTTGGAGCGAAAATTATCCATTCTCAAGCATTTGTCGTTGATTCTTTAGCTCAACGGACGCCAGTGGATGTTTGTTTTTGTACTAGACATAATATAAGTAGAGCTTTTGATTCAGTTGATCACGGGCATCTTCTACATGGAGTTCAATGGTTTCCCGTCCCACATTATCAAATCGCTAAGTCAATACCTGAGTAAATGCACCCAGCCTGTATGCATTTATGACGTTCTCTAATAACTCATTCCTGTTACATCTGCAGTCCCCATGGCTCCTCACTAGGTCCTCTTTTTTATGTACATCAATTTTGTTGGGAAAACTTTTTCATTCCAATCTATTTTTCTCGAAATATTCTGACGACATTAAGATCATTGGGTGAGTTCCTCGTTTCAATGAATTGTGTATACGATTAGCGCTTGAAGTGAAATCTGCGTCCATTCATCTCTAAATGTAGTGTTCTGCACCTTGGCTCGTCTAATCCTCACAGTGCTTGTCCTACAGTGCGGAGCATAATTTTGAGTTCACCCCCAAATTGAACATTATCCGATGTTTTAGAAGGCGCAACAAAAAAAACATATAGCTATGGAACTGACCACGCAGATAAATAATATGACATACTTGACAACCTCAAAATAATTTGAATAGAGCATTTCGCGCCAAAAACCAGAAAATCGACTGGGACATAATTTTGAGTTCACTTCTCCTTTTAGCGTTTAAAAACTGATTTCTTTTCAAGAATTTCTTTTATTTTTTTAGATAAAGTCGAAAAAGTGCAAATAGACGTGTTATTGGCGAATAAGAAGAGAAATCGTGAGATCGCACCAATTGGGTCGGAGTCCTCATTGTGTAAATAATTACGTCTTCGATCGACTGAAGATGACCGCACAGAAGAAGAGTGATCGACCACAAAAGTTTTCGATTCAAGAAACGACGCGCAATCGCGAAGAAAGCGTCAAATTCTGCCCAGTCACTGAAGCAGGTCGCAGCCGAAGCTTGTGTTCCAGCTTCTAAGAGGACGGTTCGTCGCGTTCTTTCGGAAACTGGAAACTTTGTCAACTCTAAAATGAAGCCGGCACCTCGGTTGACATAGAATCATAAAACTCGACGTTAGGCATTCGCGACCAGAGAGCACAAACGTGACTGTAGTAAGGTGAGAATCATGACATCATTTGGCTTTTGATAACAAAAAATTCTCTATGTAGGTGGTCTGTTCCAACTAGAAGAAGTGGAATCTGGACAGATGTGACAGACAGCCAAAACTCGTATTGGCATGATCGGAGGCGGAAGTCTCATGTATTGGGGTGCGTTTCACGCCGGCGGAACCCTCCCTCTGCAGTTTCCTTCGATGCGAATGAACACGGACGAGGTTCAGGCTTCATTTTAGAGTTGACACAGTGTCCAGTTTCCGAAAGAATGAGACGAACCGTCCTCTTAGAAGCTGAAACATCAGCTTCGGCTGCGACCTGCTTCAGTGACTTGGCAGAATTTGACGCCTTCTTCGCGATTGCGCGTCGTTTCCCGAATCGAAAACTCTCGTGGTCAACCACTTTTCTTCTGTGCGGTCATCTTACGTCGATCGGAGACGTAATTATTTGCACAATGAGGACTCCGACCCAACTGGCGTGCAGTCTCACGATTTCTCTTCTTATTCGCCAATAACACGTCTATTTGCCCTTTTTCGACTTGAGAAAGACGCGTTGCACTCGGCATTTATCAATAAGAATAAAATAAATTCTTAAAAAGAAAGCTATTTTTTAAACGCTAAAAGGAGAAGTGAACTCAAAATTATGCGCCAGTCGATTTTCCGTTTTTTGGCGCTAAATGCTCTATTCAAATTATATTAAGGTTGGCAAGTATGTCATATTATTTATAGGCGTGGTCAGTTCCATGGCTTAATGTTTTTTTGTTGCGCCTTCTAAAACATCAAATAATGTTCCATTTGGGGATGAACTCAAAATCACGCCCCGCACTGTATGACTCATCAACACGTCGCAGCGAGAAAATCCGTCAAAGATCTCGAAATAATCATTCCCGATCAGTTATCATGTCTTCAGAAGAGTTAAAAAAGCTTCCTCTATTGTCAACATGTTACTTTAAGCATTTAAATCGTCATCTCTTCCTCTTATTACCTCGGCTTTCAAAAACTATTTTTTACCGGTACTGAAACACGCTAACGAACTTTGGAATCCTACGTCTCTGGGACTGGTGAAAACACTCGAAAAATTCTACGCTCCTTAACTAGGCGAATTATAGCTAGAGCCGACCATGTCTCATTCTCATATTCAAAGAGATTTTATCTTCTAGGACTTCAAACTCTTTAATATCTCCGAGCTCTTGCTGATATAACCTCAATTCTTAAATTTAATTTTCATTAAACTTTCTCGCGCTTGTTCCCGCCTCGTAGTAGGGTATGCGCTCCGCTGGTACTCGGGACCCAGTAGAACCAGTGGCTGTCCGCTATGTCACGGCTAGTGTGTGTAGCAGAAGTGGGGACGGTCAGATTCGTGCCAGAACGCTACCGAATTTTCTTAAACTCCTTGTTTTGGGTGGATATGTCCGGGGTGAGAGTCAAATTTGGGACTCTTCGCACAACAGGCGAGCATACTACCATGATCCCACGCCCGGACTAATTCATTCATAATCGTTTCCATCAGAAATGTGACAAAGAAAAAAATCATTAATATATAATATCTGCTGTTCATCGCTTTTTTCGTCATTCTCATTATCTGCGGCTTGTTCAACTTGGTTATATCACCGAGTATTTCTTATATATATGTACATGTTTCTCACGAAAATAATCAGTTTGGAATTCTCTCGAATTCGACATTGTGAATGATTCTAATAACAAGTTAATCATTAAGTATTCACATAATTTGACAGTTCATATCATTGTCCCTCACTAGCATGTTTCCGATACTTAAAAAAAATCATCATCATCTCAATTTAACTACACTTTTTTTCATTCAATCCCCCCCAGTTCTCCAGTGAACTCATACATACTCATACACTGATACATACAGCGCCACTAGAATGAATTTCCATGCAAATAAACATTGATCATTGTTCGCTAGGATTATGTATACATGTGCACCAAGGTTACACATTTTTCGTTTTTCGGTTTTTTCGACTTTTTTCGAAAAAAAGTTTTTTCGATTTTTTTTTGCTCAAAAATTTTTTGCCGTTTTTTCGACTTTTTTTGTTGCTTTTTTTGTTGTTTTTATCGACTTTTTTCCTTCTATTTTTTTGCAATTTTTCGCTCGTTTTTTTCCCTCGTCTTTCTACTTTTGTTTCGAGCAAGCCTGATGTGCACGGAACAAAGAAGGAATGAATGAACGAATATGTTCTTTATATTTTTAACTTACGCATCATTCGTAAAATTTTAATAATATATTATTCTTGAAAAAATTAACCGCCACGATATCTTTCACGAAAGCTCCGTGAAACTTCTCATCGAAAACGACACGCTCGTTGTAGATAATGTCTTGCAGAGTGCCTCTGAATTCAATTAAACTATTGAATGACCTAATGAATCTTCACGACTTGTTGACACGTAATTTCCTTTTATGACAGCGCAGTCAATGTTGGACAATTTCTCACAATAAGAAAGTCCCCATATGGAGTCCTAGTTCTTGGACTGGCGTAATTAATTTTTATCTAACTCATTAAACATAATCCTTTTTTCTGAGCGCAAAACATAATTGTTTCTAAAACCTTCATTTTACGATGAATCAAGACCCTTCTCAACAAAACACATATTCATGTTCTTCGCTATTGTTGGGTGAAATTTCTGAACGCATCAGTTCAAGCGTGTGATATTAATCAATGGCTTTTCTCAACTCTTTTCGATCCTAACTTTTCCCCCTCTCATGTCACTGACGGTGAGCTTTCGTTTCGTTATTATAGCAAGAGTTATGATGAAGCATTGGAAAATATTCACATAAAGAATCTTTATTGTCGTTTTACAATATTTATATAAACATGCGAATTCTTAGACTTTCTGCTTGTTTTCACTCTTGTTTTGAGCACATATAATGCGCTGAAAATGCATCTACAATATTTTTTATCAAAAAATTCAGCTTTCGAAAACTTTCAACCACAAATAATTTACTTCGACTTTGATTTAAGTGAAAATTTAAAGCAACTGCCTACTACTACTGTGCCGACTACCGTACTACTACTGTGACGACTACCGTACTACTACTGTGCCGACTACCGAAAGTCTCTTGTTCATATTGAGCAAAAATAATCATGAACCTATATCAATTCAAAAACGCCTGATTCAAAAATTCAAAGGACTTGATTGAAAATAAATTGATTCGTTTGGTCGGTATAACTAAATCCGGATAATTTTTTTATACCTGCTGCAGAATTTCCAGACGATAAGCATTTCTTCCTTCTCATTGAATGATATTCCGAGGAAAGGGTTGATGTTGTCTTGGATAGCTGCTTTCATCTGAAACTACGTTCAATCATTCGATAAACCAAGTCTGATCCAGAAATAGAAGAAGCAACTAGCATTCTGGAACATCGTCATGTCTTGACGGTTGAAAGTGATCGGTCGTCTCTGAGAGTACCTAGAATTCATTATTTTCTCAAGTATGCTCGAGAATGAGAATATTGTCTTTTAGAAAAAATACATTAAAGTTTTGAAAACACTTGAAGCAAAAAAAAGTAAAGTTTCTTACTATAATGATATGATTTTTAAAAAATCCGTATTCGTGTGGTATTTTACCACTTTGAGGTTTTTTTGCTTGGCATCTCAGCCTACATTCTACGTTATCATGCTCTCCTTAAGTGAGCGATTTAGCATGCTAGAATTCACTTGAATTATTGGCACTTCACGGTCTGAATTATTGGCACTTCATATTGAAACGTGAAACTGAATGAATGAAAGGAAACGATTGATCCATGATCTCGAGTAATAGTTCTTTACTTTTAACAGAATATGTCATTGTTGCGAGACAAAATCAATCAAATAATGAATCAGTAGATTAGCTTGAACTGATTCATTATAGTTCTTCCCTTCTCCAAGCAAGTAGGTCGGTCGCCTCCATGATTTTTCCCTCACGATTCCCTTGACTCGTCTACTACCAAAGCTACTGGTATTCTTCTTATTCTCCGATATAGAGGACTCTTCGGGAAAATGAGATTAAAAGATGAACGGTCTCATTTAACTCTTCAGCATAACGCAACAGTTACTTATTCCTCTTCGCAATTTTCCTCTAAAACTTCTCTTTCAACCATGTTAATGATATCTCGAGTGCTCATGGAACTCGAGTGCTCATGGAACCGCAGTTCTCATGGAATTGTGTAAAACTCGGTGTCAAGGTACCTTTTTCACACTGAGCACGTTATTCTTGCGCAATGAAGATATGAAAAAGGTACCTTGAAACCAAGTTTTACGCTATTCCATGAGCACTGCGGTGCTTTTAATGAACAGACACGATGATAGATTTTTTGTTGTTCATCATGCTCGAGTTTTTGGCATTTGAATTGTCACAAAAAGTTTCGAAAATTCTTCGCTTTGTTCCTAAGTGAGCAATCAACATACGAAAAAAAACCCTTAAGCAGTTAGTTTTTTTTTCAATTATTTTCTTTATCATAGATTGTGGAGTTACAAGTAATTTGGAGTTACAGAGTGGATTTTGCAGTAGAGTTACAAGCAATTACAAGCAACCAAAACAATTTTTAAATTGTACACTCATTTCATGACGCAATTGCTTCATGAGCATGCGTGACTAAAAAAAACTGTCATTGTGCCTTAGACATAGCTATAAATTGCATAGGACAATGTGTGCTCGTTTTGTGCATTGGTAACGCTCTACAAGCCCCGGTAAGGGCAACGGAGGTTCGGTCCCGGCCGAGTGCCATTTTTGTCCGTGCGACGGATTTCTTTCAAAGCAATTAGATGTTGATAAAATTGTGAGTCACCGGTGGTAGATCGCGTGAGTGTTGGTACCAACGATGGCGTGACTGCGGCACGAGTAGTTTGTGTTGCTCATCTTGGTGCGAGTAGAGCCAATGGAGAGCTAAAGAATAAAGGCATTACAGCGAGAAAGAGAGAGAGAGAGAGAGAGAGAGAGAGAGAGAGAGAGAGAGAGAGAGAGAGAGAGAGAGAGAGAGAGAGAGAGAGAGAGACAGAAAGAGAGAAGAGATGAAGAGAAGTAGAAAAACTGAGAAAGAGAGATTGGAAGAGAGCAACAGAGGAAGAGAGAAAGATTCAAAAAATTGAAGAAAGAGAGACTAACAAGAACTTAGCAGGTGAAATTTGCATACTAGATATAGTAACTGCATTTTAAACGTTACAAAAAGCTAACCATGCTCTTGACTTGCTCTTCATCGATCATTTGTATATCGTCTCGGAAGATTCGGAAGGGTAGCTTATCGAGAGAGCGGCGAACTCTTAACCGCGTCTTGAGTTTCAGATAGAGAAAATGATGCATTGATGTTTAGAAATAGATGTTTAGAAATAGGGTGTTTAAAAATGTTTAGAGAAAAAAAATTCGAAGTGGTGTAATGAACCCTTTTGAACTGACATGGGAGAATGAACACCCATATAAGATGTTTCAGGCAAGTCAGAAAGAATTAACCTCAGTTTTTGTGAGATAAAGAAATGTCTCCCTGTGATCTATAATTTCTTTCCGTCGTTATTCTCATAAATTTATCTTTTATTTCAAAACTCTTGCTCTAGAAAATCACAAAAGGTCAAAAACTATTCATTTTCAATTATAAAATCATTAAATCAAAATTACGAACCTCTTCTAATTGAATCTTCGCCAATCTGTGTTTTTATCGCTTGAGACTTTGTTTGAGTATGCATTCTCACTCCAATACACACAGAGAGAAAAATTGACCACTAATTAAAAGGATTCACGCTTATTGATCACTTTTGATACATTTTTCGAAGTGCTGAGTGTGCGGTCTCTGAACAATAAAAAAATCCCTTTGTTTTTTTCTAATCAAGCCATGATTTAGTATGAATGTTTGCTCCAACCCCGTACCATATATGTAAGTTTCGAGATTCATACTGATTGTTCCATTCAGATCTTCCATCAGTTGACATACGAGTCCGATATTATAAAAACAAGGCTATGAAAACATTTGAAGAACGGCGTCATTTTCTGGCATATGATCAATATCCGTGATAGTTCTTAAACATCATTACAGTTATCAAATTAAGGCGAGGTATACTATTCGCACGATCGAACAAAACAACACAATTAGCGTTTGTGAGATCGTCACCTTTACACATATTGTTCATTAATTTGTTCGAATGTGATCAAATTTTCTCTGTGTGTGAAGGCCTGCCTCACTGTCTCTTTTAAAAGCCGGCCTTGTTCATTGTTCTAATCCGAAACTGGACTAACTTATAATGTCTCATTTCAAAGTAGACCTTTTTTCAGTTATGCTGCAGAAATAAAACTGAAAAGACACAAGTATTCGCGGAGAAAAAAAGCCGTGGCGACTGCGAGGAGAAGGCCGAAGAGTAGTCCAGCGGCGGTGAACACGAGTGTATAGTCGCATCTCTCCCCCCGAAAGCCACAGCTTGGCTCATCCGCAGGGGGCCGACCGTCTGAGGAGGGCCAGAACGACGTCAGCATGTCGGTGATGACCTGGACAAACGATGAACGTGGCATTGACAAACGTGGCTGCAATGCGCCGAATGATCAAGACAGTAGTTTAAGTTCAGACATGAGTTTTAATTTAATATGGACAGTAATCATTGTCAGAATCTCATTCGCTTCCCGAAACTATTCAAGACTTCTCTACTACGATTTGGTATACAACACCGGCTAACCCACTCGCATGTTTGTCAGACATACAATACTTGACAAGTGCAAAAGTCGTCTTAATTTCAAGACTAAGTAGGGGAATCGTCCCGAACACAATCTCTCTTCACTTCCAGAGTCATAGTGGAAGTCACAGCAGTTTGTGTGGTATAAGATCGACTTCGCAAAACCTAGTCATTCTATCAAAATTTTTCTTGTTTCTGTTTCCATTATTATTATCATACACAGAAACTATTGTTTGACTACAAATTTTGCTTAACAAACACTTCTGTTTCACTATAACTTCCGCTCATTTGGGAAAGCCCATTTAAAAATAATGAAACATTGGTAGCACCGACAATGTCATAGCAGCCACTTCGGTTAATGATTCCATCACAATTGTCGATCATGGTTGGTTCCATGTGAACGAGAGGAAGAGCCTGGATTTATTTTCCTTTTCTGAATTGGGATCTGGAACCTTGGCAAACCAGTCTTAATTGAAGACTGCCAAACCTGATCCTGAGTGGGAGAAATGAAAAACCCTCTATAAAGAGGAGCTCTTTCTGCACGGTCATCCATCATTACAGTTCCCGAAGCGATTTTCGAAGTGGCCAACATACCTTAAAATTAAAATGGTTTTTTTTACCTTTCTGTCAGATGAGGTTACGTACAAACAAAACGACTATTCAGTTGTTTTTCCTCAAGAGAGTTCATACAGAACTGAGGACCTTAAGCATGTTCTCTCTTTTATTAAGCTTTTTTTTTCTAAAACGATTATTGAAAGAAAATTAATTTTTTTCTCAAAATGATAAATTTCCTAAGTTTCTATTAAAGGGTGGAAATTTATAAAAATTCCTTTGAGCTTTGAGTTTGAAAGATCTGCCTGAGTGTTTTCGCTTAAGCCCTCTCATTCTGCTTTTTGACTGTTTTTGGCCCTCTCTCAGAAGTTTTGACAACGAATACTAAGTTTGCGAGTGAAGAAAATGTACAAAACGGTGAAAATGATTGTAGATTAGCTGACCTACATTGTAATTTCCCAGCATTCCTGCAACATTGTTGATTAAAAATGAAACACAGAAGCGAGGAAAAAACAGAACTTTAGGCTTTGTTCGTCTCAGACTTTGTAGTCTGAGAAAGTCGAAACAGTTATAACTAAACCTGAGAAGGTGAGTTTTCTCATAGCATTCCATACTCGGACACCATCCAACAGAGCGAGAGGATTGTCCGTCTCATTCAAAACTTTCCGGGCTGCCGTCGCGTACAACTTTAGAGCATCGAATAGGTACACGTAACCGTAGATGTTGACCTCAAAAACCCAGTTCGGTGATGGAACATAACTTCGATTGGGTGACGGGACACTAGTCACGAGAGGGGACGGAGATCGAGGGTTTGTCCTTTGTTCATGTAAGTTTTAGCGCGGGAAGGAGATTATCTTTGAGTCTACCGTTTTAAATCCCATTTCAGCTATTTCGTATCTAAATACTGCCGCAAAGTGCGGGATCCGACCTTCAGAAAATCTTTTGCGCATTGTCGCAGAGGCACGAACTCATAACTCTCATCAGCAGTTGAAAACAGCATCGGTAGCATCAGTATGCTACCAAAATAGTGTATCATTGACTTTTTTAAAAAAGATATTTGTATAAGTGATATTGGATCAAGACCACATAATTGATAGAATATTAAAAACAAAGCGAACGACAGAGAAGCGGAAAAGTGATCTTATTTAGAGAAAATGTTAAACCAAGTCCACATCCTTCTCGGTTAGTCCTCCCTCTTTGATGCGATCAATGAAAGGAGTCACGATGGAGTTATCAAATCCGTTCACATCGTCAATCTGCGTTTTTCGCTCGATATTTGAGTTCCCTATTTCTCTTTCTTTCATCACGAGACTGCCTTGTTGCCTAGATATGCTTCGTATCATTGACTTTATTTTTCTTACGCTGGAGCTTTGTTGTCACAAGAAGAAGTCACAAAGAAGAAAGCGTTTATTGCTTTTGAGAACTTCCAGAACTTGCCACTGTGACCGAACTAATCAATACCAACGTAATCGTCAATACAAATTCAATTTGAACTGACAATTATGGCATTTGCATATTGGTCTTTGACGTCTTGCAATATGGTGCCATCTGCGCCGATCCAGGGAGAAACGTCTTTTCCTCCATCCTGAAATAAGTTTTATTTGAAGAACAACTTTAAATTTGAGAATTTTTTCGAAGAATTTACTAATTAATATTCAGAGGGTCGACCATCAGGACCCTCTGTAAAATCATGACACTTCAAAAACTATGTTTTCACAATTCAATCACAGATGCTTCTTTGAATGACTAGAGATTTGATGGTTTTCTTTTATAATTAGTTTGAGAAATCTTTTATAATCTTTTTATAATCTTTTATAATTATAATCTTTTATAATTAGCTGAGCACATGTGTATGATAACATGTGCTTTTCACTTCGTTTTGTTGAGACTTTGAGTGGTCTTCCAATGACTTTGAGTGGTCTTCCAATGACTTTGAGTGGTCTTCCAATGACTTTGAGTGGTCTTCCAATGACTTTGAGTGGTCTTCCAATGACTTTGAGTGGTCTTCCAATGACTTTGAGTGGTCTTCCAATGACTTTGAGTGGTCTTCCAATGACTTTGAGTGGTCTTCCAACTTTCGTTCTTGCTTCGTGCGATCTAACACAAATTTTCAAGAAACTGGTCTTTCACGGAAACTTACACGAGGCTGAGCTATCTTCCATACTTTGAATTTCAAAACAAAGTTGTAAATGATGTTAGTTTTTGCATCTTACAATAAAACATTTTTCAATTCTGAAGTGCTTTTTGATTGTAAAAAGGTTAAGCGGGACCTATTCTCCAAGAAAACAAAAGTAAAAAGGAACGAACTTGAGCACAAACCATCGTGGAATGAACAATGTACTTTGATCATCAATCAACAGTCCAGAAGAGATAACTTTCTCTGACTTTAAAGTGATTGAGTTCATGAAAATGAGAGATTGGATAACCTGTAGCCAGGGCAGAATGTAGACGAAGTCGGATTTGCTGTTGAGTCCTTCCTCCTGGGCAGCCAACATGAACTGCTTGGAGCTCTCACGAGTATTTGAGAAGAGAAAGATGATCACTCAAGGCAGCCATGTTAAAACTTGTTTCATGTCTTATTAAGAAATCCGGTTCAATCTTTTTAATATTTCATTGGACCCAACAGGTAAATAAATAACCATAAGGACGGGTTTTTAAGTTTTTTTCTTAGGTTATGAAAAGAAATTATTTGCTTTTCAAAGTTCAGAAAAAATAAAGTAATCAGATGACTCTCTCTTTTGAAGACTAAAAGACTTTTGAAAACTTTTGAAGGCTCTTTTGAAGACTCTTCTGAAGACTTCAAAATATTTTTTCAGGAACCACTGGAGTTCTAGGTTATTCAATTAATGCACCGAATGAAGTTATTGGTAAATATTTTTTCCTGTTGACTGTTTTCTCGAAATTCTCATTCTTTGCGTCTTGTTACGCCTGATAAATTTAGCAAGTCTTTATTATCTACATATTTTTATCGTCAATTATCGCTATGGAATACCATGAATCACGAAATGGTGAGTAAGCCTGATAGCAAGATATTTGAAAAACATTTACTGCGTTTGTCTGTTCGCATTTTTTTATTCGCTTCAAAACCGATGTTTGTCTTATTGTGCCTCATTCTCATGTTTTGATAGTTATTTAACTAATTCCCCTCCCCCCTATTCCCATACTCAAGCGATCATTTTCTAGGAAGACAGCTCATGCATATCCTTAAAAAATATTGTTTTACTCACATGTGAATAAAGAATAAATGAATATAATTTTCGCAATTCCGATTATAGCGGATTGAATGCGATCCTAATACGTAGACAAGGTATTATCCGTGTCGCGATTCAATATTATCCTGAGCACGAAAAATGTGTAAAAAGGATATAACTAATTGTAACTTCTTTCAAAATTTATCAAGTTCTGACTGGAGTAGGAATTTCGAAAGAAAAAATGAACGGTTATTCCCTTTTTGAAAAAGCCTTGCATTGAATAATACCCACTTTTGTGATAAGTAATAGGTATCAACGAGAGATAGGCATTCATATCAGTAACTGATCCTTAGTCTCCCTTTCATCAATGTCAACTACATACATACAGATATCGATTACCTCTCGCGTTGTTCCTGATGTCTTCCACAAAAACACTTGTTCTCATGTTTTTAGCATCTGCCCATTCGTCGAAAATCACCTAAAAATAAATTTTTCAAACTGTTTTCGAAGAAAACGAAAAAAAAATCATTTTTTTCGAAGAGAGTTTAGTATCTTGACAAATTGAAGGAATTCCAGCATGATGCCTGTGTTAAATGTGTTTTTAGCATATGCAGTGGTGATTAAACATGATTATGTAATATGATGTCAAACATTCATGTTAGGATATGCTACCCAGTATGTTTGAAATCAGATTGCGAACACTATCAATGGAGGTAAATTGTCAGAAACTGAAATTTGTTTTAAAAAATCTTTCAAATTTTTTAATCAATAAATACAAAAAAAGAAGAAAATGAGTTTAATTTAGTTGCACTATCTTAACAAGTAACATATTAACTAGGATGTATGTTTTTTATAGCCATAGATCAATAATATCTTGAGTTCAACGGATTTATCAACAACTGATAACCCCGCTCTAATCTATGCCTCGGAGACCTGGACCCTTTCAAAAAGACTTGAGAACAAATTGGCTGTGGCGCAGCGTAGATGGGAGCGCTCTATGCTGGGGTGCTCGTTACTCGACAGGCGGACTAACGAGTGGGTGCGCGGTCAGACGGGCATAATGGACGTGGTCAGAATCTGCCGTGAAAGGAGGTGGCGTTGGGTAGGCCGAATTGGGCTCGACCCCAGTCAGTGGGCGCGGGCTGTTCTAGAGTGGCACCCGCGTGGGCCAAAGCGAACGAAAGGTCTCCTGCTATGAGATGGAGGGACGACTTTGTCAAAGCCGTTGGTCCCCAATTCCTAAGGAAGGCAGAGAACGCTGAGGAGTGGAGTCGTCACATGTCGCTACAGATCCCATAATCGATAATGTTATATCCCCGATGTGGCTTGTTGATCTTGATAAAGCGTTTAAATTGAAAAAAATGATAACCTCGTACATATAATCTTTCATCTAACCTTCTTGACTATGTTCACTCCTCTTAAGTGGAAGACCTCTTCAAATGCGACGGTGCGATCGTATGCAACCTGGCCTACATTAGTCGCAATAGCAACCTTAAAATTGTTCCTAAATCACTTTCGTGATCTAAACAACACAAATTTGTTTGAGCAAAGGGCGTGGCAACCCCTCAAACATGATTGTCCAATTGAACTTTTTTTTAATGAACAACCCAATAAAGTTTTCCGGGTAAGCACGCAAAAATCAACCTAATACACAAAATAATGTAGTAAAACTCGCGCTAAAACCGGGAATTGAGAATTAAAGAAACCGCGAAGCGAAATTCGCGTTTTCGTTGGCAGACAACGCTTTCTCCCCTTGAGCTTCTGATCCATACATTCTCTATCACTTTTAAGCCCCGAGACACCTTGTTCCATTTGTAATGCTTGAGAAGAGCGGCGGTGGCTTCTGCGATGGAATTCGTGGTGCGTGTGGATACCCTCGCCAAGGTGCGGAAAGCTTTCTTGTCCGCCTGGGAGTTCGATGCGGCCATGTAGCCAATTATCGGAAGATTCCAGAAAGCAGCCATTCTGCCGACCGATTCCATTTCTGCCATTCGAGAATTTCCTTTTTAGTAAGTGTCGATTTTCACTATAGTGAATGGAATCGCAATTCTAGCCAGACTACTTTCCATCACTCATTACAAGAAGTTTCAGAAATTGCTTGGAAGAGATTAGGTGATGAAAAGTCCGAGGTTGGTTGAATTACGAGGAACTTGAGAGACAAAGAAAGGGAGAGAAGAAATCAATCATGATATCATATAAATCAATCATGATATCATAATAGTCAATCATAATGAATTTGGGAAAAATATTCATGAACCATAAGAGCCATAACACGCCGACCCAAGAAAAAAGAACTGTGAAATCAAAAAATCATAAATCAGTAAAAACAAAAACAATGCAAAGCTACATATATTTTGGGTTTTAGTGTGTTCTATTATTGTGTTCTAATGTGTTCTATAGTTAATGGTTTTAGTGTGTACTATTTTTGGTGTGCTGTATTATAAATAATTCGTATGGCGAAGTGTGCAACTATGTACATAGTTGTAGGCATTAAAAAAAGGAAAGTTGCACTAAAGCAAGAATTTATGCACAAATTTGGTCTGTCTTTAGACTAAATGCACAAACCTGCACTACAGTACGGACCAATGAATGCCTTGACATTCTGTAAATGGTACATGTCAGCCGCAACAGCGACTCCTTCATAAGACTCGCCACAGCCGTTCTTAGAAACGATTCTGAAATGATTTCCCCATCATTTCTTAGCGTGTAACTACTAAATATTCTGATGTTTAGCTCTTACCACTGTTTGCAAACACATCGACAATATGCACGAGAGGTGTAGTACTGTTCTTGCAGCTGGGGGCTTTCCCAAAAAGTACCAGATCGTTTTAAACCCCTACTTTTATACTAACCCCTTTCTGTCACTTTAGAGGTGTGCTAGTTTGCTTCACAAATACGCGCATTTTTGTGGAAGCTTGTTTTCCGGTTTTATTCCATCTCATTGTTTGCCGAATTCCTTTTTTTCTGTCTCAAAAAGTACCTCAAAGAACAATTTATTACAATTTCAAAAAAATTGGCCTGAAAAAGAAACAAGTTGTTGGTAAAAATATGAAAGTGCATGAAAATTTGACTGGTAATGTATGTATATGACCATCAACAATTAACTAAATTTTATGTACACATGTTCAATATCGGAAAATCTATCGAGAACTTAAATGTTGACTTCCAAGGAAAGACTCTACAGACTTACCCGAGAGACCATGTTGAGTTGAATAAGCTTTGAATAAGTGCGCCAAAACTTCAGGTGGAAAATTTTTTGTAGTGGTTGTTCAGTGTTTGCTCGTATAATATCTATGACATAAAGAAGAAAAAATACTCTGAAAAAGTCAGAATGATAACTCTTTTCTCTTCTCGGTAATGATCTTTGGTATCGACCGAGGCTGTACGCTCAAGCGAGTCCGGCAGCACGCAGAATCGACAAAGTAAATCACTTGTCTGTTCTGCAGAACCCTTAAAAACACATATGTACGTCTTTTTTGTGAGACTGGTACGACAAAATAACGTCTCAGGAGCAGCAGTTCAGCGACCACTTCCAAAAACGTGAGAATTATCCGAGGCAAGATTCTTTATAACTCAGAGCCGGGTCTCAATTATCCGAGGCAAGATTCTTTATAACCCATAGCCGGGTCTCAGAAAAGTCTATAAGGAGCTGAATATCTCCGCTAGTTCTGTTCAGAGGATCGTCAAATCTCGCATGGGACTTCGCCACATCAAGCTGCAGAAGACTCACGTATTGACAGAACAGAAGAAGGCGTCCGTCTCCTAAACTTTAATGAACCGAAAACATAAAGTCAAAAGCAAAAAAAAATGCTTTCATCAGAAAAATACCCATAACTACCTCAAAGATATTCTCGTGCAGTAAGTTCTTCCTTGGAGCCAGGCTCACTTCGCGGAACGCACCTGAATTTACCAGCAGGACTCTGCACCTGCACACAACGCTAAAGTTGAACAAGGCTGTTGCAAAACCAATTACCCATCGAAAATGACCTCCGACGAATGGCCTCCGTACTCTTCTGATTTTGATCCCTATTTGGCATGCGCTTCTCCGCGAAAGAATTCGAACAGTCTGAAGCGCGCTTGAAAAGGCGTGGAATTATCTTGACGTCGCATATCTTTCTAACACGTTGAATGACTTATACGAGCGACTCCGCGCCTATTTTAAGGAAAAGGGAGGACTTTTTGAGACTTGGAAAAGCAATTTCATTGCAAACTTACTGAATGAACTTTTATGAAAACTTTGTTCGATTCGCTCATTCCGTTAAGTTTTTATCGGAAAAAATACTTTCCACTTGAACTTTTGACGCACCTTGTAAGAACGTACATACATAGATTCCAATTTTCTTACTCACACAGTTTCTCGAGCAAAATTAGATGGCTTTTGACTTATGTACAACAGAAGTATATCATTAACAGATAAAGAATTCTCACTATTCGGAGCGGAATTACAATCACAGTATCGTTTTCAAAGCATTAGTTTGTTTTATGCCTTTTTAATTGGTTGAATTCTTCTCATCAAATGGCTTTGTATTTCTTCTGTGAGACTTGTAGTTCATGGTTTTTCCCTTTAAAATATTTACCTTTCGAGTGAGATCATCATTATTTGAACAGTTAATTAACAAGTACATCGTTTCAGGCAAGTTTTTGTCAGTTTAAGATGGTTTTTTTTAACAGGCGGTCTTCTCATGTAGATTATATACAAAAGGAATAGGGATCGCTCGCAAAACCTATTCAGGCATTGATGAGTGAGCGAGAACCGAACTCACCAGGCTATTTTCAACTCACAATATGAAACAAAATGTATGATTTACAAAGAGCCCCCTACTGTATGAACGCGTTGCAGTTCATTACTTAGTATTTCTTATTGTTTACAAAAAAGGCCGTAGCTGACTCTACGTCGAAGTCCTCTCCAAGGATTCCTTCATTCAGAAGGGAAACGCGTGAGAAATGCAAGATAAGTTCATCGTTGCGGAGCGCGCCCAGAGCGCCGATGTGACCGATTCGAATCCGGATATTACCTTGGTAATTTGAACGATTAGTCTTCTGAGACAGCTTGGCTGAAAGAAACTTGGCCCGGAAAGAAAGCTTTTGTAGTTAATCAGACGTAGTTCTGAATTTTCTGCACACGGGTTGTTAGTTTTTTGTACATTTTGGAAGCTCTGCGCTTCAGAATCCGTAAAGCCGGGTACTGAATTTAGTATATAAGCACGAATCTTCGGAATCTCAGCCAGGGACCTTGCCCAAAAATTTATTCCTAACGAATTGGAGCTGCTAGTATGTAGATAAGATTATATGTACAGTAGAAAAGTTTACCTTTGATCAAAAAATTAAGCAAGTAATATGATCCGGCTGCGAAACGAAACCTCATCAGAAAAAAGTTCAAGCACTTAAGGCGAAAACTCGAAAAACGTATACTCAAAAAACAGCCCTGAGCCGTACTTTCCCAGTTATCAACTATGCTTTCATAAACTTATTTTTGATAACTTTTTGGGAAAGAGTATACATAGGGTCACCATTCTCATCGAAGATATCGGATTTGTTCTCGCTGAGAAAGACGCTGGATAACGTTGCGTTGTTCGGAGTTGTCATTGTGTCTGCAGCGAATCCGCGATGGACGAAGACATCCGTCAAAACGAAAACTACAGTGATGAAAAGGAGTGGCTCGCGCGTGTTTTCAAGTGACAATACTGTCATTCTGCGCTCAGTTCCTATTTGCTGAGAGGAGACTGAACTGATTGTACGCAATGGAGTTCGATGGTGATTTTAGCGAGAAAGATGTGAAGAGTGAGAAGTCTGAAATGGATGTACGTGATTTTTCGTTTTCTTCTATAAGGTGTACACAACTACCAAGCAATCAGGCAAATTGAATCGTGTCTTCGTTTGAGTCAATGAAGAGTTTTCATAAGCAGTTTCTTGAGAAGTGGATTAGGAGGGTTTATCATGGAAGAAAATACGTTTTTTGGTTAATAGGAAAGTCTAGTTTCTCAGAGGGGATAACTAATGGAAAATCTTGTAGGATTATACTCTAGAGTTAGCTTCGAAAATCTACGGTTTTATTCATTTGGTATGTTCTGAAGGAAAGTCATATGAAAATGCGGGAAGCTTGAGAGAAAAAAGACGAGAGGAAGATTAAAGAGCTGGTGAGAGAGAAAGAGAGAAGAGCTGGTGAGAGAGAAAGAGAGAAGAGCTGGTGAGAGAGAAAGAGAGAAGAGCTGGTGAGAGAGAAAGAGAGAAGAGCGAGGGAAATAAAGGAAGAGAGGAGCAGATAGTGAGCTGGTGAGAGAGAAAGAGAGAAGAGCGAGGGAAATAAAGGAAGAGAGGAGCAGATAGTGAGCTGGTGAGAGAGAAAGAGAGAAGAGCGAGGGAAATAAAGGAAGAGAGGAGCAGATAGTGAGCTGGTGAGAG
The DNA here is from genome assembly GCA_964056735.1 of Allodiplogaster pararmata. NCBI lineage: Eukaryota > Metazoa > Nematoda > Chromadorea > Rhabditida > Diplogasteridae > Allodiplogaster > Allodiplogaster pararmata. Next base: position 34,892,589 of record OZ057405.1, read on the forward strand.
AGAAAGAGAGAAGAGCGAGGGAAATAAAGGAAGAGAGGAGCAGATAGTGACAGGAAAAACAGAAAAAGGGGGAGGATTGAAAGAAAAAGAGAGTGAGAGAAAGAGATTTCGAGCGAGAGGAAAGTAAGAAAGAACGAGAAAAAAATACAAAAAAGTTAGAAAAATCCACCCAAACCAAGGGGGTTAAGAAATGTTGGTAGTGCTCATGCACGAATCTGACTCTCCCCACTACTGCTAATCACACTAGCAGTGATCTAGCAGGCAGCCACTGGTTCTACCAGAATAGGTCTGTCCTGCATCTCAGAGGAGCGCGTACCCTGCCGCGAGGCGGGAACAAGCGCGAGGAAGATTATTATTATTATTATTATTATTATTATTATTATTATTATTATTATTATTATTAGAAAGATGGAGAACAAAAGAAAGCAAGAGGCAGAAAGAACACACAGGGTAGCCCATGTATTCGACACCGCGATTAAAAACGTGTATATCAGTGCATAAGTGAGCAAGAATATTCAAATTTTTACATTTATTAGCTGACATTAATAAAAACGTTGTGTCAAAAAATTTCATTCCTATTCAATTCAATTCTTTATTCGATTCGCTCTCATTTGGCGCGAACGATAGCCCGGAGTCGCTTTGAGAACGCTTCGATCACTGGACGAAGGTACTTTTCGTTAATCTTCGACTACTCCTCCTGCAGGGATTTTTTTGGAGACTCCAGAATCAAGTGGAGATGAGCATTATTATATCTTCATCTCCACAGGATGACTTGTTGAGGTCATCACTTACGTGGTATGACAATAAAGCTTCACAATCAGAAGCAAGCAACAACAAAAAAACAAATATAGTACTGAATGGATAGGATAATGGGGATACAAAAAAAGTAGAAACAATTTGGGTAGGGGGGCTAAATGGGCAACTTTCAATTCATAGTCAGGAAACGTGGCAAGTCGACGATGGTTTGCAGGTCTATGCTTTGTAAAATATATGAGAATTATTCAATAAACGTCACATTAGGATGATTCTCCGCGACCTTTTTTCCATAGAGTGATCGACCTCAAAAAGAAGAAATTTAAGTGCTTGTACTTTTTAACCGAGGAGAGTCTCAAACGAGATGTTCTTAGTGAGGTTCGTAAGTTGAGGTTACTTCTGTACACAACTAGACTTCTGCATGTTATACAATCGAATCTTCTGTTGAGTATTCTGAGCAAGAAAAGTTCTAGTCGAACTCTTCTTACAATTAATGAATCTAACTCAAAGATCTCTAGTCGTCGAGGATAACTTAGCTTAGAGTAGCCACATCGGTTGAGTGCTCTCTAGTCGTCGAGGATAACTTAGCTTAGAGTAGCCACATCGGTTGAGTGCTCTCTAGTCGTCGAGGATAACTTAGCTTAGAGTAGCCACATCGGTTGAGTGCTCTGGTGGTATAGAGTCTCTGGGGAAATTCTAGTCGTTTAGATAAGTTACTTATGACTTTTGGTGTGAAAACCGTCGTTGCATATTCAAGGGGCGGACGAGGTAGACAATACGGTATGCAGGTGAGGTAGACAATACGATATCCCTTCATGTCCGGATGTCAAAATGCTTTGAACACTTGAGAAATCTTTTTAAGGGCTCTTGATCTTATGATCTCCATGTGTTTATCTAGTTTAAAACCAGAATCTATGAAAAAACCTAGATCTCTCACTACAATTTCTACCTTTATTGCTAGATTATCTATGAAATATGTACTTCTAATAGATTTTCTACCTAATTGTAGGCAGAATATTTTGTTTTTCGCGAGTGGAAGCTCACATTTGAAAAACCACTCTGAAACTGAATTTATACACGCCTGGAAAGCAGTTTCATCTCCACTATACAGTTCCAAGTCATCGGCAAACAGAGAAAAACTTGCGGTACCTGGCATGCAACTCTGTATATCGTTTACAAAGCAGAAAAAAAGCAAAGGTCCTAAGACCGAGCCTTGTGGTACTCCACTCAAAACTGGAAAGTAATCCGAGAAACTCTCATCAACACGTACGCGAAAAGATCTGCAATTCAATAATTCTTTGACGCATCTCACAATAAACGTGTTGATTCCAAAAGGAATAAGCTTATCTAATAATGTTCCCATGACGCACTTTATCGAATGCTCTGGAAAAGTCGAAATAAACTATGTCTAGCGTGTGCTGTTTAGTCAAGGAAACTAACTTATTATTTGCAGAAGTTGTAACTCGCAACTTCTTCTCGAGAGAAAACCATATTGAGACTTGCAAAAATCATTCCTAGAGCTTTGCCGTATATGGTTACTCAAAATGCTTTCGAATACCCGACAAATCGCGGAGGTTATTGTTATCGGACGGTAATTACTAGGAGATGACCGGTGCCTTTTATTCTTGTAGACTGGAACTATTTCTCCAGTTTTCCATTGACTCGAGATCGAATTAAGCATTGACTTTGCTCTCAAGAAAGGCCCACACGGAATAGTCCAGCGGATTGAGGTCGGGCGATGAGGAGGGCCATTCTGCGCTGGAGATGAAGTCGGGAAAATGAGCCTTACACCACGTCTGTGTTCCGATAGCCTTGTGAGCCGGCGCAGAATCTTGCTGGAAGACCTAAAGTGTATTACGGCAGTGAGAAGCAGACCAAGGAAGCAATATTTTTGAAGAATATGCTGGCGGTAGTATTCCTGGTCAATTTTGACTCTTGGTTCGACAAAAACCAGGGAGGTTTGCCGGTAGTGGACACTCCGGCCAAAACCATCACTTGTGCGGTGGTGGGAAGCTCTATGAACGATTCTACCGGCTTAATTAGCTGCCTGTGAGTCCCGAGCAAGTAAATGTATACTGCATAGTTTCGAACGCAACTTTCGTTTTGCCTCTCAAAAAAATTCATTGAATTTTGTAGTAAAATGACCTAATATTAATAACTCATGTATTCATTCATTTTCTTGTAGATTGATTCATCAATTAAGTGATGCACAAAAAAACTTCATTGGCAACACTACTTTTTTCTCTGATCAGGGTTGTCGAGGGAATTTCAGAAGAGATGTGCCGGTAGTTGCGTAGAGAACTGTGCAGGCAGAACACATAAGGAAGAAGAAAAAATCATTGATAAAATTTTAGCATATTTGGTTTTTCAAAAAGTCGTAGACATGAAGCGTTATGTTCATTGAACTCCTTCAAAACCTAACTGATTCATGCTATTTTCCGTGTTCTTAATGCAGTGATCGCTAGAACAGAAAACAAAGTGACATGAAAATTTTAAATATGATTAGCATGTTGCGGCCCCAAGATTTCCAAGTATTCATACTGACCGACTTCAACCATTCAGGGATCAAGTAGCAGAAGTAGAAAAACCAAAAAAACGTATGAAAAGAAACATGGTTACTGAACTCACCCATTGAGATACCAGATTGATTCGTTAAATTACACCGTTTATCGCTTTTTACGTAGAGCTCTGAAAGCTCTCAACTCGCTTCTTCAGCTGCCATATCAACCGACAAAATAATGCTTGTTTCTGATCTCTGCTGTTTGGTAAATGGCTCCATGAATATTGATACAGTTTTCTTTGCGTTACAGTTTTTTTTTCTTTTCATAATGAAATTTCCGCTAAAGAACTAGAGAAAAAATTGTTCATGTCATCTTGATTTTTTGTTTTTTTTTCTCGAATTTTCACACAAACTGTATATGTTTTGAAAACTTTTGTGTCAAAAAATTAGATCACTTTTCTTAACCTATTTTTTTTTTTTGGCAAAGCAGGAGTAAGAGAGCATGAGAGAAATAGTAAAACAGACGATAGAGAGAGAAAGAGAGAAGATTTGAGAGAGAAAGAGAGATCCACAGACATGTTGTAAGCGTGTAAGACAATAGAAAATGTCGCCGAAACGTGAAATAACTAAGTTCTAGCTTACTTTCTCTCCAATTCATGTCTTATAATTGTCTATCTTCTTAAACTTAGTTAAAATGCTTCAGTTTTTTTTTCTTTGAAAAACTGCAAATCGACTGACAGGTTTCACAGAAATCACCCGTAGTCCCGAGAGGACAATCCAGGTCTTGCATGGTATTGCACGCGCAGCGTTTGGGCAGAAGCCTCCCAGAAGACATTGGAAGTGGTTCTACCAAACAAACCGAGTTTTCAACTCCCTAATATGCTATCATGTTCACTCTACCAATCAAACCGTGTTAAAAAAGAGAAGATTAATATGAGAGACAGCTCAAACGTAACTGGTTTTGTTAAACTATGGAATGGGGGTCGAGCATACAACTGGCCAAGTTCAACTATGGAGTGGAGGGTCGAACATACAACTGGCCGAGGGTAATTATTGAGTAGGGGTCGAGCCTACAACTGGCCAAGTTCAACTTTGGAGTTGGAGTCGAGCATACAACTGGCCATGGGTAACTATGGAGTGGGGGTCGAGCACACAACTGACCAAGTTTAACTATGCAGTGGGGGTCGAGCATACAACTGGTCAAGTTTAACTATAGGGTGGGGGTCGAGCATACAACTGGCCAAGTTTAACTATGGAGTGGGGGTTGATCATACAACTGGCCAAGTTTAACTATGGAGTGGGGGTCGAGCATACAACTGGCGAAGGGTAACTATGGAATGGGGGTCGAGCATACAACTGACCAAGTTTAACTATGGAGTGGGGGTCGAGTATACAACTGGCCAAGTTTAACTTTGGAGTTGGAGTCTTGCACCAAAGTTCATGTCTATGCAATTTTCTTTCTCAAGCAAAAAAATTCACACTTGAACTTACTTCGTGCTTAAATCTTAATTTTGCAATGTTTCCTGTAAATTGTCTACAAATCCCATTTGAGTTTGTTTCTCCATATAGGGTGTGAACGTCGCCAACAAAATCGCACTCCCATCGTAACCATTCACACGCAACTCCGAGCTCGCGCTGAAATAGCTTGTTTACTGCAGTAGCATCATTTAACCGTCCATCGAACTATCGCATGAGGTTCAAGGCACTGTAGTTCAAGGCACGTAATCGGAAAAGTTGTCCGTTGATGGTACGAATTCTTCATGTGTTTTGGTTTAGGTAAATATACTTCTGACTCCTTTCTCCGTGATTCTGAATGGAAATTTGAAATGTTCTCTCTGAAAAACGAAAAAGTCTGAATTTTTTATACAAAAAATTTCGGAGCATTTAGAGGTGAAAAAACATCAAAACATTATTTTGATAGAAAGCTCAAATTTATTTAGTTTTTTTTTCATATTTTCTTCCTTCTCAGATGATTCTTCTCTAAGATTTTATTGCTTATAAGTGACTTTGAGTTAAATTTGTTGCTTACTACATTTTTCGAGCCGGCGGTTTTTTCTCGATTTTTGCTCGACTTGTTGCTTTTTTTCGAACGGTTACCATATAAGAATTCCTCTTCACCTTAATATCAGCCTTCCTATCGTCAAAACACATACACTGGACAAATCAATTACTTAAAGCTCAGAACAAAATTCTCATTTTGCAGGGGGAGATGTGATGACTGGATTGATTAAACTATCATAAAGAGTGAAGTCCGTCGATGATGTAAATAAAATGAACAATATTAAAAGAACATCCGAACCACATGAGATGAAGATTTCATTCATATGCAGATCTAAGCTATTGAAAAAAGACGACCAGTTTCCACAGAATGAGAATGGAAAGATAAATCTAATCAGAAGAAGTGAAAAGTGTGGTCGGACATCATTCAAAACCCTCATCCTAGTTTATGAATAATCTCCTAGAAATCTTCTCCATCTTCCTGCACAAGATTCTTCCCGCAAGCTCGCACGATGGAGAGTCGATGAGGTCCGAGACGAGTGTTCCACTTTGCACCCAACTGCAAAGTAAAATATGATCGGAGTTCCCCATCTTTTTCGACTATCACTTTCAAATCATTTTTTTATATTGTAACTGTAGTTGTAACTGTTTATTACGTGACGTACATCACTTGGGCCTCATCGAAAGAAGAAATAAGTAAGGTGTTGGGGACAGGGGAGTTGGTCGAAATCTTTTCATAGTAGTCATTCCTGGATGACAACAGACAAAATTCTCGAGTTTTTCTCTCAGATATTGTAGTGTTTATTTGGAGAAGGTTTAGGTCTAGAAACACGAGGGAAGAAGCGACCATGTCGCAGCGAGTAAAAAGGAAGAGATCATTATATGAGATCAATATTTTCTTCAAATTCTGAGTTAAACAGTTTTAAGGCAGTGACGCCTGATTAAGATGACAAAATGATTGAACTATCGCATGTAAAAAACTAGTCCAGCGGGCGGTATCGATTCAAACCGGTATCGAATCAAACCGGGAGGCGCGCGTCACCATTACACAACGGGGACAAATTCCGTAAGATATTGTTATATGAAAGGCTCATATGCCTTGTTCTCTTAGTCACACATGTTATAGAGTGATTGCGTCATGAATGGAGCGTAACTCCAGAATCCAAGATTTAAAAAAGAAGAGAGATAAAAGATGGATGACAAATCTTCAAGTTCTAAGTTACACAGTTGACCCCTGGTTAAGATTACAAATGATTGAACTAACGGATGGAAAAAAGCTAGTTCACCGGGCGTGATTGAACCCAGCCTTCTCGACTCAAACCGGGAGCGCGTGTTATCATTACACGCAATGGTAACATGCGCTCCCGGGTTTGAGTGTAATGGTGACACGCGACACCTGGTTTGATTGTTGTAATGGTGACACGCGCTCCTGGTTTGAGAGTAATGGTGACACGCGCTCCCAGTTTGAGTGTAATGCTTACATGCGCTACCGGTTTAAGTGTAATGGTGACACGCACTCCCGGTTTGAGTTGAGATGGCTGGGTTCGATCCCGCCCGTTGGACTAGCTTTTTTCCATGCGATAGTTCAATCAATAGTCAGATCATTATTAGCGATAGCTCATTTTACCTTCTAATTTTCTTGCGAATTTCCTGTCATAACTCCTCTAATTAATGTTATATATTGCAATCATACCCTTCTCATTTCGTTTTTCTCATCGACTAACTTTCCATTCCAATTTTATTACGATCTCGTGTGAAAAAAGAAATAGCACAGTAAAAATCATGAACTATGTTTGTAGTCCCAGTATGAAAGCGTGGCGGTTGCGATGAACTACATGTTACAAAAGTTCTCGGCTTTTCTCTCATGGATACTGTTTTAGCGTTTGAGAACTTGAAAAATAAAAAGTAAAGTTTCATCATCTTCATGAACGAACTTGATTTGAGTAATTCAGGAAATTGTTCTTGAGAGAATGAAGATTTCTATTACGCTATTCATTTCCATGAACTGCAAAGTTTTTTCTCTGTTATCTCATGTAATTATTCGGCCATGTCAACCTCTATGTTTCGTTTATAAAAACAGTGTGGAAGAGGCCAATCTCTAGCAGGAGGGTTCTTCTCAGGCGATTTCCCCTTACCCAATCTCGTATCTTTAAAAAACATATTCAACCTCCTCTACGGTAGAACCACTCACTATCGAGACTCGGATCTCTTGGAACTATCAAGCATCTGCTTTCGAGAAATTGATTTTAAAAAATTTACTGGCTACACTGATCAATTTCTTGAACATTGAGCAATAGAATTCATATAACATGACACAAATATACTATTGTTCATGTTACTGATAGAATACGACAGAAAACGTTTATCTAAGAGAGCAAATAGAATATGGTTTTGATTACACAGTCTCAAAGTATAAAATTGGTCAGGAAGAACGGGATAAGATTTGATCCCGTTCTTTCTGACCAAATTTATTCACCGTATAAGCGGTAACTCAACAAGTTACCCTTCGGTGATAATAAAGATTTAAATTAAATTAAAGTCTCCAAAATCGTGCTAGAAATCGATAATGAAGTATTCGAATCAGATATCTAGTTTTTCGATAAGTGTTTCCTGTTCCCTAAATTTTAATTCACCTGCTGTAATGTTATTCTGACTCCTTCTTATTGTTTATTTTAATTTAGAAGTTCTCGTGTAATTACGTTCATGAACCCCTACCCTTTGCTGTTTTGTCTTTGGTTCTCCTCAAACTTAGAAAAGGAAAACAAATAGAAAGAGAATAAATGCATTTCTGCGAAGACCTTTTTTTCTTTTTGTGAACACATAGTGATCGATGAATGACTTGGAATAACCGCGTACTTTTACTGTAGGTCACTGAATAGTGCTGTGAGTCTTTTGAGACTTTAAAATATCGGTCCGGGTTTTTTTATTGAGTAATTGAACATTTTTATCATTTTTATGAAGAAACTCCAGTTGTTTCACAATCGATCTTTCAAAACCAGTAAATTAGATATTGTTTTCTGTTCAACCATGAAAGTATGAAATTATATAAGAAGAAAATATTCTTCGCCTGCTGCTATTCGTAATGCGGGACCCTTTTTCATGCAAACCAAGACTGCTCTTTTGTTATGCATATACCATGAGAAAGTTCGTCAAATGCTGAAAAGGGAAGTATATGGAAAAATCTCGAAAGTAATAAGAATGTGTAGTGAGATAGAAAATAGTTTGAGAAAGAAAGAGGAACAGAGATGAGAAAGATGAAGGAAAACTTGGAGGTCAGTAGTTGGATAAAGAGGAGAGAGAGAGAGAGAAATGAAGAAAAGAGAGATAGAGAGAGGGGGGAAGAGAGAGAGATCAAGGAAGTGTGAAGAGTAGAAAGAAAAAGATTATACAACCTCTATGAAAAAAATTACGCTTTTGATTATTTTTCTTACCGTTACTTGAAAAAAAAACCGAGTGAGAGTGAGGTTTAGAGAAAACAAGGAACAGTTGAAAAAGTTAGAAGATTCAAAAAATATGAGATAAAACACATAAACGGAAAGCGTGAGAGAACACAAAAGAAGAGCGAGGGCAATAAGGAAAGATGAAAAAAGAAAAAGATCCACGAGAGGATTTTATTTGAAAGTTACTTTGGTTTCTTTCAGTTTTGATAACGTTAAATAGTATCAGGGTGTTTCCCTAACCCAAACTGCGGAGACATTCTATGCGCAAATCTATGCGCTATCCGAAAAGCTAGTGATACAAGCTCTTTGTTCGTATCCCTTCTCTTCCGATCCGTCTTTTTCTTCAACATAACAACGCATCTCACAAGGCAAGACACAGATTAAAAGTGTATCGTCTACTGGATTCTTCATCCAATGCGTTTAACTCAGCACAAACTCTTTATCCCTTCTCTATTTTGTAAGCATGCTCTCGGTATATTTTCTTTCAAACTGCCGTTCCCTAAGTATTTTTTTTTGTGATATACATACACGTTTCTTTGGCGATTGACATGAAACAGCCTGAATACGATGCATTTTTGTGATAAGCCATTAATTAATAATAAATGCATACATATGCACGCCATGAATGCAGTTGTCCTAGTTCACTTGGAGTGTGTCTGAAAACCATCTTTTGTATGTAGCTAGTTTGGTCCACTGAGCGTTGAAGAACAAACTTGTATGTAGCTAGTTTGGTCCACTGAGCGTTGAAGAACAAACTTGTATGTAGCTAGTTTGGTCCACTGAGCGTTGAAGAACAAACTTGTATGTAGCTAGTTTGGTCCACTGAGCGTTGAAGAACAAACTTGTATGTAGCTAGTTTGGTCCACTGAGCGTTGAAGAACAAACTTGTATGTAGCTAGTTTGGTCCATTGAGCGTTGAAGAACAAACTTCAATGCTCAGTTGACTTTTAGATATTTTCAAAGAAGAAGGAATGAATTTTTTGTTATACCTCACTGATTTCAACCGTTAAAAAAGACGGTAAAGATAGATCTAATACAGTCTTCTTTTTTTTTACGTGAGCGAGATAAACTGTCTTTAGTAGACTTGAATGCTTGAAAATGTATATCTGAGCACTTCTTGATGAATGCAGAGATGATAGGTTAAAGATCAATGATGTACGTAGTTAACTTAGATTTTTGTGAAAGGTTCCCCGCTGTTGAGAATACAGATCTCTTGGTAGTTAGTTTCATGTAAGTGAGCATAACTCATGTGCTTGGAATCAGAATAATAACCGAGATAATTCACAAGACAAAAAGTAGTTTGAGTCTGCTCTAATTCCGACCAGACCACGTCTCTGCTCTTTTTTGTAAGCTGTTACCTTGTAAGAAGATGTAAGTTGTTATTTTATACGATTTCGTTTTTAAGCCATATGAATTCGTTAGCATAAAATATGTTTAAGCCTGAAAAAAAGCTAAATAGAATTTTTTTAAATGAAAATTTCACACAGTGCTGACAGCCGGAGTGCACGCGGTTGGTCCGGAACTGTACTATGCGAAAGTATTTTTTCACCAAATCATTCAGGTCATGAAATAGCCTTCAACCGTAGCTCTCGGTAACTTGAACAATAGGTTTTTCTATCCGACGGAATTCCCATTGAGTTTGGATACCTTGGAACAGCAAACTTACTTCAATGGAACCTTAAGTAATTATGCGATAGAGAATGAATGAATGAATGAACGAATGAATGAGTGAACGAATGAATGAGTGAACGAATGAACGAAATAGTAAACAAGTGAATGAGCTAACCCGCTCGAAACCCGTGATATCATCCGTTTTTGTGATACAGACGAAGTTGAAGAGGAGCGAGAGCAGGAAGAGAACGAGAGAGAAGATGAAGCCGACAACAATGGGCGCGAAGAAATCAAGCAGCTCAAATGTCTGGATAGGCATTGCCAGAGGAGAACCCCTGCTTTCAGATTAGAATGCAGTATGCGGAGTTATCTGCAACAAACTGTTCAACAACCTTATGTTCAAAATTTTCGACGTAAAAATACAACGTTCATAGACTTATGGTGCTTCTCTATTTAGTATTTATTTTATCCACATTTTTCAATGCAAAAACAGTTTCCAGAGAGTTTTGAGCAAAAACAGAGTTTTTCCATAACAACTCATAACGAAGATTCTATTTAAAATGTAGAATTGATTAGGGTTTGTCGTTTCTACGATCTTCTATCGATATCCTTGGTAAGAGGGAACTATGGAAAAAACCGCAAGAGATGGAGCCGCGTGAAATCCGTGAGAGGATTCGGATGCTTTCATATATTGTATCCTATGTCTAAGAGTGCTTCTTTCTCTTTTCCGAAACATCGACAGAAAACAGATTTTAAAAAGGCAAGAAAATAGCGCGAAGGATAAAAAGCGACATTGCGCGTGTGGCTTTAAAAGAGACAGTGAGTGATATCAATGCAGGAGAAAGCGAATTTGGGATGAGTGATAAAGGAAGAAGTAGACAGAGGGCGATGAATTCAGAGAATAGAGAGTGAGATATCGAAAAGCGAACAGCCCATGTGGTGAATTAAGGCAGTGGGAATGAATACGAATAGGAGAGAGCAAAATAGAGAGAGAGAGAGAGAGAGAGAGAGAGAGAGAGAGAGAGAGAGAGAGAGAGAGAAACAGACTGAGAGAGATAGAGGGAGAGATAAAAAGAGAGAGAGAGGAAGAGTGAGAGAAAGAGAGAGAGTGAAAAAGAGCAAACGAGAGAGCGAGAGAGAGAGACTGAGAGAAAGAGTCAGAGAGAGAGAGAGAGAAAGAATGTGCGAGATTGAGTTTTGAGATGAAGCAGTAGCTTAGGGATGAAACGGAGCTGAAAAGCGAATGTTTGCGATGGAATGCCCGTAATAGTGTTTTTCTCGCCATTCAACTTTAAGCTCTTCTCAATCTTTTTTTTGTTTCATCAAAATATCTTTTTCTTTTTATTTCCATCATTTTTCTCTTTTTGTTTCTGGCTTTGAGAATCGGGAAATTAAGATTTTAAAAAAAATGACGAAAAGGATTTTTTACTTTCTTAAATCATCTTCACTAGTATTCTACGTTCGCAAACTACCTCCTCGATTTTATTTTCTATCAATTACTTCTCCTTTTGCCAGAAAATTTGTAGTACATGCAATATACATAGAACAAAGTAACACAACACAGTTGATAAGATGTTTCTTTTATTTGATAAGTCTTCTAGATTCTGAAGGAAACAAACTAGTCTATATAAAATATATTCACTTTTTTTTCAGAATGGATTCAGTTCTGTGACCATAATTTTGCTAACTTGAATGACTATATCAAATACTTCTATCATCTACTATTGTGGTCTCTTGAATGGATGCTATTCATGAACTCTTTCTTTTTTGACACGTGAATTTAGTTGTTTTTTTCTCATCCGCCTCTAGTTGTGTTCGTACATTTCTCTCTCAGATTTTTCTTCTTTCTCTCTTCTATTTTTTATACTCTATCTTCCTCACGTGACTACATACTTCAGTTTCTTTATCTTCTCTCCTATCTTCATTCTTCGAGTTTTCTCTTCAATATCATCCTCCGTGTCTTTTATTCAGTCTCTATCAATATCTGTGTTTCTTAGTCTCACTTTTTCTCTTCGTCTTTTGTTTATCTACATATATCTCTCTTTCTGACAAAATCTCCTTTAAATTTATGCTATCTCATTATCGCCTTCAGACTTTAGCCATTCCATCAACCACGGCTGAGCTCTATCTATCTATCATAGCAACTCGTAGTTGCTCTTTGTTTCCTCCAGACTTTTCGAATTTTTAATCTAATGAAATTTATTAAAATAGATGAACCTAGTTCAATTAGATTGGAGCCGAACCATAAGATTTTCTAACAAGGGGGAAAATTTATGAAAAAAGTTTCGAGGTATACGTTTATTTGAATGAGCTACAATCCCACACAGTTCAAATGTTCTAGAACTTCTTCTTATTTTGAAGTTGTCTACGCGGAATCATAGAAGATTTAGAAAAACTTGCAAAAAAATTAAGATTAAGATGAGTTTTTGTCAGAGTTTTCACAGAAGAATGCTTTTTTTGTGTTGCATTTGCTATTTCTTGAAATGTGCTTTCGTTGCCAATTTGGTTCTGCATAATCTAATATAAAGGACTACTGGGAAGAAATGAAGCACAAAGACGTCATGAATATATTGCGATTGAGCTAATAAACCCGCCTGAAGGCTCTACTGTTTTTTTGTTTTCATAACCCAGGTCAAAAGAATGGTGATTTACTCCGTGTATACTGGCTGCTTTTTCACCAACTGCACCTAACACTCCAATGAGCTCAGAAGAGCAGAGACCAAAACACATTTGAAAGAACAGTAGAGACGAAGGAAAGTATAGAGAGTTAGTCAGATATAAGGTGGTTGGTTTAGTGAATAGAAAGACATTGTGAGTAAGTTAGATTCATTTATAAACAGAAAGGTATGAAAAAGATAAATGGAACTCCGAGCCAGGTTCCTCCAACTTGAACTGCCTGCAGAAGAGATCGTTTAGGCATTAATTAAATTCATGAAGTAGCTCATATCCTAGTTGGTTCATGAAGAAGTTCTTGTCCTGGTTCATTGTAACTGAGTGCATTCTTCTCCGATTTCACGAATTACTACCATAGAATATCGGGTTCAGCCTCACGAACTTCAGAAAACATGTTCTTGCCTTCCACAGGATAATCTTGTGAACATTCCGAAAATCATGATCGTGAGCATTTGTTACAAAAGAAATTTGAGATGATTATAGGAAACGGAAAACTTTTTATCTTGCATCTAGATATGAAGAACCGTAACTTGAGAATCCATAGATAGGACTTCATTCCTTAACGAGAACATACGGTGTCCTGAAAAGGACATCGTATATTCTTCAGTACACATCATTGAATAAACACGAGAAGTTTTGTGCGACGAAGAAAACGAGGATATAAGAGAGAAAGGTACTAAGAAATCTTGAAATAGTTTCAAGTTACTTCAAATTACTTTGGTTCCGCCTCACTTCCCGCTTCTATCTCTTTTCAATTTTCACTTTCTCTAACTTTTTACTACATATTTCCTCTTTCTCTGAAATTCTTTGTAATCTCATTCGATCTTATTTCCTTCTCTCGCTATCTACTTTTTCGCTATTTTATTCGATACAGAACATTTGAGAAGCAATTGTTTCGTGAGGTATAATTGGGAAAGATACTAAGCTTAAACTGCCACGGCCAAAAAACTCCCTTTTCTTCCCCCGAGCGAAGCAATGAAGATTGAGTGGGGTATGGCCTACACATAGAGATGAAAAAATGAAGCTGGAGGAGGTGGTGAGAAGTGGCTAAATGACGGGTTCATGAAACTTTGAAAAAATATTAAGGAAGAAAAAAATAGAGAGAGAAAGAGAGAGAAAAAGAGAGAAGTAGATAAGAGAGTCATCTACTTGTAGATAACTAGATTGTTAATGATAATAACGTGTAGCTAGAAGCAGCTAAAAGAAAAATATAGAAACAATTCTAAGTAGTTAAGTGAAAGATAACACAGATCTTTAATTAATAAATGAACTACTCATCAGAGTGAAAAATTAGAGACTCGAGAGACATGAGGGGAGCCGAGTACATACTATGTTCTAGTAGAACTGGAGAGAAGAAAAAAATTTAAGTAAGAAAGAAAAGATAGAAAAAAAGGAAAAATCGAAAGAAATAAACTTAATAAGAAAAAAAAAAGAGAATCACACAATCGAGCATAGAAAGAATAACAGTGAATGAGACAACTTTGATGGGTAGTTTGCTTTTTAAGAAAATAGCCTGGAAAGAATAGCTTTGAAACACCTTTGAGAAAAAAAAAGCTTTGAGAACGATTCTTTTAGCAAAACAGAACGTTTAAAATGAAGAAAAAACGGAAATTATATGAGTGAGAATGGAATTAAAGTTGTTAATGAGAAAGCCCAAGAAAGGGAAAGTTATGAAACAAAACAAGAAAATGAAATAAATAATTTAAGAGTATCAGAAAGATAGAAAGAGTTAAAAAACGATTGAAAAATTAATGGTTAGGAACTTAAAAAAAAGGTAAGAAAAAGCGAGGAAAACAAGGTTTTGGAAATAAAAGTAAGTTGAAATTAAAACGTGTAGAGTCAAAGTAGTCAAAGTAGAAAAACGAAGAATTAGAGAAGTGAGAAACGAGAGGAATACTGAAAAACGGAGAGGAAATTAGAGGGTAGGAGAAGTATCAGAGGAGAAGAATTGCCTTGAACTAGTACATCAAGTAGAAAATGACTTCAGAAAGAGCCAGAGAGAGAGAAGGATGACAGGAAAGAGTAGAGATGCATCGCCGGAGACGGGGAGTAGTTTTGATGTGGAAGCGAGAGGCTGATGAATACGTGCTGCGAGCATTGGCTAGGAAGAAAGACTCCAACACACACATAAACATTTAAAGGGACGGAAATGATAGATGACAATCATATCAGGAAAAAGTTAGAAAAGGGTAAAATTAAAATATAAAAAAAGAGAGAAAGAGGGAGAGAGGTAGAGACTGGAAGAAAGGAAGAGGGAGAGAGGTAGAGACTGGAAGAAAGGAAGAGGGAGAGAGGTAGAGACTGGAAGAAAGGAAGAAGGAGAGAGGTAGAGACTGGAAGAAAGGAAGAGGGAGAGAGGTAGAGACTGGAAGAAAGGAAGAGGGAGAGAGGTAGAGACTGGAAGAAAGGAAGAGGGAGAGAGGTAGAGACTGGAAGAAAGGAAGAGGGAGAGAGGTAGAGACTGGAAGAAAGGAAGAGGGAGAGAGGTAGAGACTGGAAGAAAGGAAGAGGGAGAGAGGTAGAGACTGGAAGAAAGGAAGAGGGAGAGAGGTAGAGACAGGAAGAGGGAGAGAGGTAGAGACTGGAAGAAAGGAAGAGGGAGAGAGGAGAGATTGGAATCACAGAGAAGGTGAAACAGAAGTATTCACATCGAGAGAAAAAACACAGAGTGCTCATAAATATGCCCAGAACATAGTAAAATAACTTCTTAACATTGCAAAAATTTCTAGAAGAAGTAGAAGATTGGAAATAAGTTCAAGTAGAAGGTTCAATCTCCTGGTTAAAAATGGAGCACTTTCTGGTGAGCGAAACGGTAACCGGAGGAAGTATTCTGTTACAGGAATAAGTTTTTGCTTAGCTAGCAATAAATCAAAGCAGTTCATTCTCCGTATGAATTAGCAATGAAAAAATTGTTGTTTGCCTTCACACTAGGTTTTGCCTTTAGGTTTGCTCATTTATCACTCATCCCTTCGAAAAAAACAATAAATTTTCGTGACGAAAGACAGAAAAGCTTTCACGGGTGACAGGAAAATTCTTTAAATCAGACAGATTACTTCCGAGTCCTCTAGGTGTTAAAAGAATTTGTGACATTGTGAAAACTATCGAATAGGTTGTATCGAATACAGGGAATGTCGGAATAAAATATCATGAACATGTCTGCCAGCCCCAGCCCCTCTCCCCAATAGCTTATTATTTTTATAACAGCCGGTATGTAGCGTCTGAGTGTTAAGTTTTCTAGCACGTTGCTCGAAAACGAGAAGACTGGCATCGTTTGTGCCTCTTCTGACGCGTTCGTCTTAGGCCAGAAAGACTAACAACGATCAAATTGATCAAACCATCGCACGGAAAAAAGCTAGTCACCGGGGGGACTCGAACCCATGCAACCATCTCTCCTCTATCCGGGAGCGAGCGTGTTAACCATTACACCACGGTGACACATTGCTATTCCGTGCGTGCGAACTAACAACGATCGTTTCTCTTTAAGGCCAGAAAGACTTTCATCTCGAATATCGGCTTCGAAGTTGCGCTATAAGAGAGAGAGAGAGAGAGAGAGAGAGAGAGAGAGAGAGAGAGAGAGAGAGAGAGAGAGAGAGAGAGAGAGAGAGAGAGAGAGAGAGAGAGAGAGAGAGAGAGAGAGAGAGAGAGAGAGAGATTTTTTCAATGTTGAACAGAAGTATCCGAATCTGAAGACCGGAAGAATTAAAATCAATTTCCGTTCCCAGCTAAATCCATTTCTCTTGCGAATTGTGGTTAAATCACATCCAGTTGCAGTGCGCGATAAATAAAATTAAATTCAGACATTTTTTTCGAATATACACTAATAAAAAACGCGAACGATCGATCTCAACGATTACGTGTGTTAATATGAGAAATATCACAGTTTATACGCTTCGGTGCTGCAAGAGAACACAAAGCGTTAAAAAGGCGATGACTATTTGCGGTTAGAAGAAAGAGCACTTTGCAACAGAACTTGCACCATTATACCTTTTTCTGTAAGAATTTTTTTTGTTGTTCTGATCACAATTACAATTTTCTTCTATAAATGTTGATGTCACGCAGCAGTATAATCGAACATCACCAAAATCCAGTTTTAATCAAATGAAATTCGCAATCAATTCTTAGTGAGTTTACACAGCCCGAGGCAAGAAAATCAGAGGTGGTACCAAGAGTGGGTGCCGATACTTCATAGAAGTAAGCACACCGAGGGCCGTGACAAATTGCCGTAGATTGGGTGAAATGGTGAGATGCAATCTACAGAGCAGACGACAGTGGGACTGCGCAGCTTTGGAATCAACATGAATATACAGGGTGCGGCAAAAAGCTAGGTGGACGACTTTGTTACTTTGTATCTTTTTTGTTTGGTCTAGCGGTCGTGTGATTTTTTCGTTTGCATCTTCTTTCGTTCTCAGGTAATGGTCTCTGATATGGACCGAGGCTACATTCTGCGCTTGAGCCAGTCCGGGCATACACAAAAGCACATCGCCAGAATCACTGGATTCTCCCGCAGGACCATTGAAAACATAAGGCGTCGCTTTCGTGAGACTAGTACGACAAATAGCCGTCCCAGAGCGGTAGACCAGTGACCGCGACCACTTCCTTCAACGTGAGAAGCATCCGAGACAGGATTCGTTATCCCAAGCGGATTATCAGAAAAGTTGCAAATGAGCTGAATATCTCGGAAAGATTTGTTCGTAGGATCGTCAAATCTCGCATGGGACTACGCCACATGAAGCTGCAGAAGACTAGC
Source organism: Allodiplogaster pararmata (assembly GCA_964056735.1). Taxonomy (NCBI): domain Eukaryota; kingdom Metazoa; phylum Nematoda; class Chromadorea; order Rhabditida; family Diplogasteridae; genus Allodiplogaster; species Allodiplogaster pararmata. Next base: position 34,910,311 of record OZ057405.1, read on the forward strand.
GCATTGACGGACCACATGAAGGGGACCCGTCTTCGGAGATGTCGTGAAATTTCAAAGCTATTCAAGCCGGTGGACTGTTAATATATTATCTTTAACGATGAGAAGTTGTTCAATGTTGAGCACTTCTTCAACCTCCAGAACGATAGGATTTTGTCGAAATCGGTCGACGAGGCCAATAAAAGTGGCTGTTACGTCTCGAAGAAGTGCCATCCCACTTCTGTCATCGTTTCAGCCGGGATTTGCGCGACTGGCAAGATCTCACTCGTTTTCGTCGAAAAGGGAGTCAAAGTGAAGGCCAATAACTAACTACCTGAACGAAATTCTCGTGAAGAAAGTACTTTCCTGGAGTCAGGCACACTCCGCGGGACGCAACTGGACGTTCCAGCAGGACTCTGCGCCCGCCCACAAGGCTAAAGATGTGCAAGACTGGTGCAAGACCAATTTCCCTTCATGATCACCTCCGCCGAATGGCCTCCGTACTCGCCTGATTCGAATCCCCTGTACTTCTATGAGTGGTCGGTCTTTGATAGCAAGGCCTGTGCTTCTCCCCACAAGAATTTGGAAATTCTGAAGCACGTCTTACAGAAGGTGTGGGATGATGTTGACGTCGCTTGCCTGTCCACTACGGTGGGTGCCTTCCCCAGGCGACGCCGTCCTGTGTCAAGGAGAAGGGAAGGTTACGGAATTTGAAAGCTATTCGAATAAATCTATTCGAACTTTGAAAGTGCAGTTATATCTCAAACTATTTGAATAAATTTAGATGAAAATTTTGTTTGATTTGCTCAATCTGTCAAGTTTTTATCGGAAAAATACTACTTACCTGGACTTTTGCCGCACCCTGTAGTTAAACAAAAATTTTCTTAGTAGTGGATGCTAAAAGTTTCGAAGTTTTATTCTTTTTTCAAGTCAAGGGCGTTCATTCTGGTAAGAATAATGGAGCGTTAGAATTCAACTTTTCACTTTGCAAAGTAATCTCTGCAAAGTGAAAAAATTCTACTTCTCCAACTTTATGCTATATTTCACCACTCTCTCGCACCGCTCGTTGTTTACGTCGTGGTTTTAGAGTGATGGAGCGTTCAACGGGATCACTTTGCAGAGATTACTTTGCAAAGTGAAAAGTTGAATTCTAACGCTCCATAAGAGGAAAATTATGAGCTCGAGAGATTTCACATGGTATCTTAGGAGGAAAAAATAATGTGTATTTTCTTTTCAACTGGGCCAAATTGAAGCTATATTGTGAAGTATTCAGTAGAAGTTCCATTCACTCAAGCTTGGTCCAATGATATTCTGAATGATTACGAGAAAAAAGGGTATCTAATTAATCGAATTTTTTTCCTGATAATCTTGACCTTGTTTCGACTTTTTATTTCTATTTCACTAAAACTTTGTCTAATAAAGAATTTCTAATTGTAACAAGAATGTAGAAAAACTCAGCACTAAAATTTACTCTTAAATGTATTATCAAATCCTTGAGAAAAGCCAATGGCTTTTCTCAAGGATTTGATAGTACATTTAAGGATTTGATAGTACCAATTCAATTCAAATTCAAACGCTTTATCAAGATCAACAAGCCACATCGGGAAATCATCGGTTATGGGATCTGAGCGTTGAGCGGAGGTTGAGCGAGGCAAGCAGTAGCGATCGAAGTGCTATTCTTCCTCTTCTGTCGCTCATCATGGCGCTACGATCCTGGAGCGCCAAATCTTCTCGAGAAAGAACTCTCACAGACGAGGGAAGAGACGGCGCGGGGAGCAACTGCTTACGGAGGGAGACGAATAAAATAATGATTATAGCTGGGAATATTTTGGTACATAGCTGAGAATATTTTAGTACATGGTACATTGGTACATATGTAGCTGGGAATATTTTGAGAAACTTCCCGAAAGTCAACTAAACAACGTCAAATTAAAAATCATCGGAGATTAGCGACAAGCTAGAACGAAGGGGTTCAACACTATGGTTGAGACTTCCACCTCAAAGCCGTCTAAGAGCTTAAGTGGCGCATCCGAAAAGAGAAAAAAGAGTAATCCAAAAGGAAAGTATTAAAACGACTACATCGCAAAGTAATAAAATACAAAAGGAAAAAAAATAAAAAAAGGAAAATTGATAAGCATTTTTTCTATTCATAATTCAAATAGTTATCCATTTACAGTTGTATCATATCATCGATTTTCTTCGAATCATACAACAAATTTGCAGAGTAACATGCTTTCAGAAGTTTCATGTTATATTTTAGGGCTATGATAGGACGAAACTTCGCAATAAGTACTTGGTACTTTCACTCATTCATTCATTCATGCATTCATTGATTCATTCATTCATTGAATAACACATCCGTTCAAACAATCAATTCAATTCGAATTCAATTTCAAACGCTTTGTTCTCGATGTCATGGGACATGAAGCGCCATTATATCGAACAGCTCCATCTGATTCTCCGGAAAGAACAGAAGAATGAGAATGTTGACTGGAGTAACGATCATGGTTTGGACATTACGGCCTCAAGGTGTCCAATTCCTGCTAGGGACCGCAATCCTCCATTCTTGGCGATATAAATGAAGAGGGAGAAGTGAGTCGACCGCTCTCAGCGACGATGAATGGAAGGAATTCAATTAATTGCTTACAATTCAAAGCCCAATGCAGCTCTTAGTTGAGAGTGGGTCATCTAATGGAGATAGGGAGTTTTGGAAGATGAAGTCGGAGAGAGAAGATCCTTGGTACTAAACAGGAAAAAATGGAATCATAATACACGATTGAGTTGAAGTTTCTGTTTCTATAAATAGGAAACGGTAATTCGAGAAGAAGTTAACAGTTACGGAACAAGTTGATAGTTACCGAATGAATGCAGTTCATGTATTTTAATTATGTTGTTGTTGATGAAAAATGTTAATTTTCATGACAATCTATGCGGTTTTTTATCGTTTTGTGATTAGTTTTTTTAATGACAATTAATGCTTTTCATGACTAGTCTTCGATATCACTGATGCTGTTCGTGACTATTCATCAATCATTGAACATTCATGACTGTCTTAACTATTCCTATAATTTTGACTATGATATGCTTTCGAGAAACTTAATTTCTTTCTTAATATTCACTTTTTTGATGACCATTAACAGCTCAAGTCACTTTTCATTGCGGCGTTATTGACTTTGTGTTCAATACCGTTTTAATTTACAAAGTTGACCTGTTCCGTATAAGTTCCATCGGAGTCAGTGTCCTCTGATTCCGTTTCATCGATGTACTTGTAGGCGATAGTGTAAAAATTCTTGTTGGACGGATTAGGGACCCAACCCAGTCCAGATCCGGCAGAAACGTCCAAACTTCCTCTCAACTCACCCTGGTCGGCCTCCCTCACGATACTCGTGTCGTACTGTATTGAACCGAGAAGTTTATTTACCGAACTTCTACACTCAAAAAGCTATTGACTTTCGGCATCTATCTTTATCTGCGAGCGCCTTACCCCTTCTAACAAAACGCATTGTTAGTCAGTAAGATAGTGTTTTATCGAAGGCACACAGGCTTTCTGTTTGTTCCGAGTGTTTTTTGACGCATCACACAAAATCTTCTTCAATATCTTTTTGATCAATACGTTTGGATCAGATTTTTTAAAAGTAGATGCTTCTGGACTTACATTTTCACTTCCGTTCGTTACAACGACTAAAATGGTTTTCTCATCACAAAAAAAACTTCAATGACATCGATGTTTCTAACGGATTCGTCTCAATTCGGTGCCAGTTGTTTGTTTTTTGTTTGTTTGTTAATCGTCAAGATAATGCACTACCTTAGTTAAACTCTTTCAATCATTTCGAGTAACTATGTTTGTATATTTTTTAAGAAGAACAGCTCGGAGTTTACTGTACTATGTTTCAAGTTTCCAGATAACTAGCTGTTTTTTTTTCTATTAGAACTATGCTGAGTTTTAGAGAAACACAGTTGATTCAAACTACAAACTACATATGTTGCACGAGACCACTGACTCTCATCATTCCGATTCGTGCGAAGGCACCGATCTGAGCCATTCCAAGGCCAAGGCCTTTCGAGATATTAATCTTCTGGGCCATAGTCACCATTCGATTCGCCAACTCGCGGGCCTGAACCACTAAGTTGTAATTGACGTTTTTGAATATTCATTAACTGAACGAAGCTCAAGGAAATCAATGAATGAAACACAGATGAAACACAGAAACGAGGAAGCTCGTAAAGTTAAAGTGAGGGTCAGACCCTCCAAATCCCTCAAATTTTATACAATGAAGAAAAACACAGAATGAAATACACTGAGATAACTTTCTATCAAATTTCGAGTTGTGTTTAAAATATCGATTGGGAGATGAGCTTAAAAATGAGAAATACGTCAATTCTACTATGTAAGAAGAAGAAACCGATGAAACTTTTTCAGTTATATAATTAGTTTAAGTTTGTTAGACTCAATAAGATGTCATCTTTTGTTGAGCATTGAAAAAAAGATTGTTCCGTTGTATTTTTTATTTTGACTCACATTCCCGAGTTGTCTGCCCATGAAGTGAATGTGATGGATGACAGTTGCTGCTACGACTTCCACTCCAATTGTCATCAGAATGACTCCAGAGATTATATAGATGATGAGACAGAGAACAGGAATTGGAGGTCTGTGCATTCGGGGTTCGATAAGACTTTTTTTTTCGTTTATTCAAATGGCTATGAGTTCAACTTTTTTTTTCTCAGCTGTTCAGCAGTTCAATTTGCCAAGTGTCAGTGTTTCACTGTAAAAAAAACTGTGGTAATTTCCCTATTGGGAATGATCTACGACTTTTAACGTTTGAAAAATCATTTAACATCAAAAGCTAAGGTGGAAGTTGACGCAAACGAAACAGATATGACATAGGAGGTACAACCCGGTTAGTAGTAATTTTTTGTTGGAAGTTTTATAATTTTTTAAAAATTCAACTCCATTACAAAAGTCACTTCTTATGTTATTGAATAGCAAACATGATCAAATTTCATCTTCTTTGAAGTCAGTTGTGCTTGACCAGTTAAACCGCAGAAGTACCGTATCATCGTTCGTCAAACATCCCTTACCCCATGTCTCCAAAGCCAACAGTGAGAATTGTGATGGAAGAGTAGTAGATGCTATCGGGTATCTGTGAAACTCATTTGAGAAAACATTCATCAACTTTCATGTAGTTTGAGTTTGAATAAAAGGCAGGAAACTTATCTATAAAATTATGAAATCAACCATCTTTATTCTAATTGACTTTGACAAACTCATGTAGAACATTTATAAATGTGACCAGCACTAGTGACCATTATGTTACTTCAAGCTGTTTAAAAAAGATTAAAAGGAATTTCAAAACTAGATCCCAAAAAAAGTTTTCTTCTAAACATTTCATTACGATATGACTGACAGTGGAAAAAGATTTTGACAATGGCAGCGACAATGGAAATGATAAGGAAAATGAGAATTAAAATGTGATTTGATTTGACACGTGATTTGTACACTGACGGACATGCCCGAGTAGCCGCTGATTGCGAGTCCACCCAGTATTGGATAGACGATGACAGCGAGTATGACCGAGATAACGAAAAGATTTGTCGACTTAACGAAATCATGTACTCAATGGGAGAAGCTATTGCATTAGGCGGGATCGATTTCAGCTGTATTTCTTTCAGCGAAAGCGAAAGCAATCGCTACCGGTAAAATAGAACTTGCATAGAGTAGGGTTCGTGCGATCCCTCCCCTTGGAATAGGTTCCTGGTGTGAAATTAAGTAGGGTTCGTTCGATCCCTTCCCTTGGAATAGATTCCTGGTGTGAAATTAAGTAGGGTTCGTTCGATCCTTCCCCTTGGAATAGGTTCCTGGTGTGAAATTAAGTAGGGTTCGTTCGATCCCTTCCCTTGGAATAGATTCCTGGTGTGAAATTAAGTAGGGTTCGTTCGATCCTTCCCCTTGGAATAGGTTCCTGGTGTGAAATTAAGTAGGGTTCGTTCGATCCCTCCCATTGGAATAGGTTCCTGGTGTGAAATTGAGTAGGGTTCGTTCGATCCCTTCCCTTGGAATAGATTCCTGGTGTGAAATTAAGTAGAGTTCGTTCGATCCCCCCCCCCTTGGAATAGGTTCCTGGTGTGAAATTTCCAGCATTTTTTTCGAACCAGGCGTGATTTTTTTCAATTGACACATCTAGTTTAAAGCAGTTCTTGTTTGTATGCGCAAGCGTCAAAGTCTGTCTTAACTACGATCCTAGTTTTGTGAAGACTGTTACTCGATGTCGATCGCTTCTACAGGATGTTTAATTATATATTGATCAAAGAAAAACGTGAGTTACATTTTTTTGAGTTGACCGATTTACATGAATTTTTCAAGGTGATCAAATCTCAGGATAGGAAAGAAGTTGGTCGAATTTCCGAAATTTAGCATAAATTTGAATACCTCTCCCAACTTTGCATCGATTTTCGAGATATACAAGTTTTTTTTAATTTTTAATTTTCATGCAGAAAGATGCCTGACGTAACCAGCTCCTCGTTGATATCCTTTTTTGAATCAGTTTCATCTTTTATCATCTTGTTCAACTCATTTGAAAACATGCATTTTCGACCATTTCTGCCAGTTTTTCGACCATTTCAGACTATTTCGGATGAGTCGACACGTTCGAATGATGATAAAAAAATAGAGAAGTTGCATTTCAAAAGGTGGAAAGTGACCACTCTGTTTTTGCATATCCAACTTAGCATGAAATCATTGGCAGAAATGGTCGAAAATGCCAGTTTTCAAATGAATTAAACAACATGAAAAAAATGAAACTGATTAAAAAAGGATATCAATGAGGAGCTGGATACTTCAGGCATCTTTCTGCATAAAAATTAAAAATTAAAAAGAAACTTGTATATCTCGAAAGTCGATGCAAAGTTGGGAGAGGTATTCAAATTCAAATGTATGCTAATTTTTGGAAATTTTACCAACTTCTTTCCTATCCTGAGATTTGATCATCCTGAAAAATTCATGTCAATCGGAAACTCGAAAAAAAGTTATTCACGTTTTTCATTGATCAATATGTATGTAATTAAACACCCTGTACTTTGCTCACGAGGACTCTGCAGACTCCCAAAGTGTAGAAGCTGAGAGTTTTTACTGCAGGTTCTTCAGCGCAAAAATGCAGTAACTAAAAACTTTTTCCAAGTTTTATCTTCACTAAAACTCTTTTTACAATCGTCTTAACGATGACTCCGAACTTGTTATATGTAGTTTGCCGAAAGACGTATCTAAATTTGAAGTTATTTTGATAAACGAATCCTTTAAAAAATTTCAACATGTGGGAAACTTTAAGATCTGCAAGTATGAAAAATATCAAATGGAAAAATCACACCTCTCCGTACATCTTGGAGACGAATTCACATAGGAATCTGCCAATGTCTGACATGGTCACGAGGGCGAGGGGGATCCCGATCAGAGCGTACACAACCAAGAGAAGGCGACCTTGCACCGTTAGAGGCGTCACTAATCCAAATCCTGTTATGAACTAGTTTGGAGAAAAAAAAGTTAGCCACATGTTTTACTTTTATTCAGTCGTATCAAAAGCCATATCAGATTTTTGCCTCACTATCCTACGCGTCCATGCTAATTGGAACTACCATTAATAGTTGTAATACAAGGTTTTGTTCTTGCGTGGAATAAATGAATTGAAATTGAAGTTGAATATAAATAAGAATGTATGCAAAAATTAGCACATTGATTGTTATATTTGTTTCTATTAATTTTCCATCAGAACAATGTTTATGCATAAATTATTGATTAAAAAATAAAGAAAATGCAGAATAAATAAAGCTCTGAACGGCTAAGAGAAAATTTTAAAGATTATACATTAAACAATAATTTAAAACACGGCATGATTTCACCTAACTCGCGGCGTCATCAGATTCACATTCGATTGCAGTCATCATCGAAGCCGTTGTTTCATCGGATTTTTTGATCACACCCAAAGCCTTTTGGGACAATTGAAGTTATCTTCTTCTTCTTCTTAGCGTTGTCCCGCGCCGACCGAGGTCGGAGTAGGGTCCGCTGTACGGCTTCCAGCTCTCCAGAAACATCTGTCCGTTGCGTCTTCCGAGTGGAGTCTTGCAAGACGCAGGTCTTGGTTGAGCGTATCCATATATCTTGTCTTCGGTTTGCCTCGCGGGCGTTTGCCTGGTACTTCCATGTCAAGGGCATGTCTTGCGATTTTGGTCGCGTCTCTTCGCATCACGTGTCCATACCATCTAACTCTCGCTTCTCGCATCTTCTCTTGTATCGGAGCCACGCCGAGTCTCCCTCTCACAATCGTGTTACGCACACAATCTGGGCGAGTCAGTCCTAGTGTCCAGCGTAACATTTTCTTCTCATTCGTGTGGATAATGTTCTCGGTTACACGCGTTGTAGGCCAGGTCTCCGTCGAATAGAGAAGCACGTGACGGATCGCTGTTTTATACATCTTTCCGCGTATGCCAGCTGTGATATTTCTATCAGAGAGGACACCTGTAGCTTCTCTCCATTTCGTCCAAGCTGCATTTACTCTTTGGCGTGCCGCTGCATTTGTTGACGTGTCTAAGGAGATGACAGAACCAAGGTACTTGAATTCGGAGGTCTTCGGGAGCGGTTCACCGCTGATGTGAACAGTTCCCGTCGTTTGCACTCCGATTTCCTGGTACTCGGTCTTCTTGATGTTGAGGCGTAAGCCATGCCTACTAAGAGCGTCATTCCATTCTTGGGTGCGTTTATCGATTTCGGCACGTGTAGGAGCAGCAAGGAGAATGTCGTCGGCGTATGCGATGGTTGACGGAGCCGGAGTCAGTAGAGGACGCGTGAAGGTATCCATAACCAAAATGAAGAGAAGGGAAAACAAAGCACTCCCTTGGTGCACTCCTACGTTTACTGCGAATGGCTCTGTGATGCCGACCGGAGTTCTGACAGTACTCTTTGAATCATTGTACATCGCCATTGTTCATCGAATGTACTCTGCACGAACCTGATGATCGCGCAATGCATATGAAATAAGATCATGAGGGACTCTGTCGAACGCCTTTTCCAAATCGAGGTAGGTCAGATGGAGAGGTGATCTTTTCTCTGCGTGCTTCTCGACGAGTAAACGGAGTGCAAATATTGCATCTGTTGTGCCTCTTCCGTTCACGAACCCGCATTGCTGAGCTGGAATATCGACGATATCTCGTATGCGTGAATCCAGTATCCTCTCAAATATCTTCATAGTGTGGTTGAGAAGACGTATTGGACAGTAGTTGCTGCACACTCTGGCATCGCCTTTTCCTCTGAAGACTGGAACGGTCGTAAAGTAGCGCCAGTTATGTGGGATTTGGCCTTCCTTTACGATGGTGTTGAACAGGTTCACGAGATGTGCTAGTCCAACATCACCCGCAAGTTTCCAGGCTTCGGTGGCTATGTCGTCCGGTCCAGCCGCTTTCCCAGTCTTCATCTTAGAGAGTGCCTTCTTCACTTCCTCGGCCGTGATGGTTGGCACAGGTCCTTGTACGGCGTGGGAAGTCGGGATGGGAGGATGCTCAAACTCTTGGCCGCTCATGTCTTCGAAATGTTCGCGCCACCTGTTTCTGACTTTTAAAGGGTCAGTGACGAACTTTCCTTGTTTGTCCCTTATCGTGGCTGCTCTCTGGATGTCCAAGGTGTTGCAATGTCGAGCCTTGGCAAGCCGATAGATGGCTTCATCGCCTCCTGGTTGGTTCATCTTCTCATAGAGATCGTGAAGGTAGGAGGCTTTTGAAACTGCGACAGCTCTTTTGGCGGCTTTCTTGGATGAGCTGTATGCAGCGCGGTCGTCAGCCTCATTTGACGTCCTCCATCTCTTGTACGCATTCTTTTTCGCCTTGATCGCATCCTGAACTTCGGAGGTGAAAAACCAGGTGTCTTTCAAAAACCAGGTGTCTTTCAGAAACCAGGTGTCTTTCCAACAATTGAAGTTATAACTTTCTCAAAGTTGAAAAGTTTCGATTCTACTATAAAATCATTTGGTTCACGCTGTTTCTGAATAGCAAGAGTTGTTAACCCGACAAACCATTGAGGTGAACGACGGCAATAATACATTATAAATGAGGGATACCAACCGACAGGAACCATTGTTGTAGAAGTGAACAGTACCGCTGAAGAGAACGTCCACAACTCTTTGTATTCCGAGCCGGAGTACATCGTCTCCATTAAGTTTATTGTGACCTCAATTATTCCTAAAGTCCTTTTTTTCATAAATTTGTTCGAACTTTTAATCCGAGCTTAAATAATATTGAGAAAAATTTAAATTGAAGCAATGTTGTATATACTACAGGGTGGCCCATAAATAGTGTTACAAATTGGAATTGTTATACCTTTTTTCAATACAGAGAAAATCATCTCAAATTAACATATTTTATCAACAACATAAATGTCAACATTCACGTAAAAGTTCAGCTCAAACGATCTCCTTTTGCCCGAACTACAGCTCGAAGTCTCTTTGGGAACGCCTCCACCACTGTACGAAGGTATTCGACTCCGATGTTGTCCCATTCTGCCTGAAGGGCATTCTTCAGGGAATCAATATTTGGGTGGGAGCGAGAGTTTACCTTGGACTCCAAGTAGGCCCAAACGGAATAATCGAGCGGGTTCAGGTCGGGTGATGAGGCCGGCCATTCTGCTGTTGTGATGAAGCCGGGAAAATTTTCCTTGCACCACGTTTGAACCTTTTTAGCTTTGTGGGCTGGTGCTGAGTCTTGTTGAAAGGTCCATGTCCTCTGATTGAAATGCGATTGAGACCATGGATGGAGCACGTCTTGCAGAACATGTTTCAGATAGTATTCCGTGTCGATCTTGACGCCTTTCTCGACGAAAACAAGCGGTGTTTTTCCTGTTGCGCAGATCCCCGCCCAGACCATGACTTGAGTTGGATGTGCACTGCGTTGGACCGTTCTACCCTTGCTATCGGCTTGCTCTGCGTCCTTCGCAAGCACTCTGACGTTTTGGGAGTTGCGGACTTCTTCCACGGTGAACAGCTTTTCGTCAGAGAACACCATATTGAAATGTTCGCCTTGTTGCGTACGACGAAGAAGGTCGCGACATCTTTTGACTCTTTCCGACTTGTTGCGAGCCGACAGAAAAGCGGCCTTCCGTGTACGATACGACCTGAGTCCCAGCTCCTCCGTGACTATTCGACTCAATGAAGTTCGGCTCATCGGGAGCTGCTGCGCCATCTGTCTGATGCTTCGTCGTGCATTTCGGTTGATCCGACTCCGAACGGTTTCGATGAGTTGTGTCGTGCGAGCAGTGCGAGGACGACCTCGCCTTGGACGGTCCAAAGATGTGCCAAGCTCCTCGAATCGTTTGATCGCTTGATACACTGTCATGCGAGGCAGGCGAAGCGTTTCAGCAATGCGAGCAGGGGCGTGGCCAAGAGTGTGTAGGCAATGATCGCAGTTCGCAAGCGATTCGACGCTGTCATTACCCTAAACATCGATGGATTCAATCGAAACTCACTTGACACGTATAAAAAATTACGGGGAATCGGAAAAAACAAGAAAAGTGACCGCTACGTGCGGTCACTTCCTCAGGAAATGTTCTCAAACATTTGTAACACTATTTATGGGCCACCCTGTAATTTACCTTGAGGTGGTGAACATAAAAGCATGAATAAACATTCGTTCAAAGAAAGAGTTGGGGAAGGGTTTAGCTTACATAAAAAAGAATCATTCCATGAACATAGATCTGTAAAAACTCTCAAAACTCCTATCAAAAAAGTTAGATCGAATACATGGCGTCTTGTGTTATCGTTTTGTTCGTTTCTTCTAGCACTCAAACCGACTTTGAAAAGGTCCCGTTCTCTTTGGATTTGAAAAATAGAAGTATTCAGATGGAACTAGTGACAGCTGGCTGGGTTAATGCTACTGAGTACAGTCAATGGAGATTTAATACCGTGCGACTTACTAGCGGACATTTCAACATCTTTGGTTTGGGTTCCGCCCGGCCTGGTTTTTAACTTAACACTCATTGCAAATGTGAAACACACTCAGAATTTTAGATCGTTAAAAAATCACGTCGACAAAATTTAATGGTTTTGTAGAATTTTATCACTTTATATCTTGATGAAGTTTAATGTTTTTTTTCACTGTTCTAAGCTGCAATAAACTACATTGTTAGAAGTTTCAAAAAAAGATATCGATTTTGGGAATAAAGTGAGTATATAAATGCATATCATGCGTTGATTCTATATTCCTAAAAGTTAGACAGTAGGAGAGAAGTGGACAAATTCAAACTGGATGTGGAATGATCGAAAAAAATTCTTCCAAGTAGTCATCGATGAGGAAATAGGAAGAAATATTGAACTCTCCATCATCTGAAAAGATGAATGTTAATGAATAGCCTCAATTCTTCTGAAATATTGGGTAAGCAAGAAAATTTTCTCGGTTTTTTAAGAAAAGTCAATTTTTTTCGGATTTTACCAGAACTTTCTTACATTTCTCACTCTCAGAAGTTTTTCTCACTCACTTCATTATTTTTTTAGATTTCAGACTTCAAAAGTTTTTCTCAGATCGCTGCCTGAAACCAATTTGGTGAGGTTCTCACTTTTATGTTTTTTCCTCAGTCATCTCATTCTATTAGCTTTTCAAATGGCTGAACGGTGCGAGCTCGACAAACTGATACTACGGGCGTCTCTTCTCTTCTGCTTCAAGCTGGGCGAGAGCGCTGCCGCAGCACATCGAAAGTGATGTAAGGCATACGGGCATGGATGCCTCTGTCAACTACAAACCAGGCTTAGTTCAGTCGGTTCAAGCAAGGCGAGCACACGCTTGAAGACAAAGACCGTCCAGGACGGCCTCGCCAGCTCGATCTTGAGGATCTTCGAAGCCGATCCCAAACGAACTTGCTACGAGATTGCAGAGCACTTCGCGGTCTCTCACACCACCATCGAGAACGGGCTTTACAAGCTAGGTTAAGTACACAAGCTCGGACAATGGCTGCCAAACGATCTGAGCCCACTCTACATGAACCGATGAGTCGTGGCGGCCGCTTCTCAACTTCTCTCCTACAGAAGAAGAGACCAGTGGTTGGACGCACTGTTGATTGGAGACCAGAAGTGGCTGGTATACTGCAATGTTACGCGCAAGCGCACAGTTTAAAGGCTGTGACGCCTGGTTGAGATGATAAATGATAGAACTATCGCACAGAAAAAAACTAGTCCACGGTGCGGGATCGAACCCAAACCATCTCGAGTCAAACCGGGAGTTACCATCGCTTGATAAGCATGCGTGACTAAGAGATCAAGGCATATGAGCTTTTCAATAACACTATCGCACGGAATAGCAATGTGTCCCCGTAGTGTAATGGTAACACGCGCTCCCGGTCTGAGTCGAGATGGTCTGGGTTCGATCCCGCCCGGTAGACTAGCTTTTTTCTGTGCGATAGTTCAATCATTTGAAGGTAAGATAAAGTCATGGTTGCAAGACTTTTTCGACTCGCTCTCTCCGTCGTTCTACCACAAGGGCACTAACGATCTGCCCACGAGATGGCAACACGTAATCAACCATGTTGGATCATTAAGTTCGAATTTGTTGATTAAGTTCGAATCGATAGTTGAATTTAAAAAAGATTTAAAAACTTTGGTTTACATTTTTTGCGCACCTAATAACTTCGACCTTATTCTAGTGAAGCTTGGTTTGAGAATTTTACGATTTATTTAAGCTCTTCTTTCCTGTTCTGTTCAGATCCTTGTATCGCTTCGACCAATGCAAGGCAAAATTTTTTAGTTTTTCAATACTGAAACCAAAAAATAGTAAAGTGAGTGAACCGGTATTCAGAAACTGCGATTGCACTTATGTACCTACGAATATTTTGAAAAGCGAAAAATCATTTGAAAATTCGAGAAATTAGTTTCTCTCTACACACAAAAAAAAACTGTCACTGTTGAAACCGTTTTCTAAAAAAATGTTATAACCGCTACACAAAAACGGTTCAAACCGCATTTTCAGATGGTTTGAAACAACTTTGACCTGGAGAACACGAAACGCGACGCGTTTCTCTGCGACACGTTTTCCTAAATTCAAAGTTCCCGCATTTGATGCGCAGGCGGACAGATTTGATTGTAAGGCTAGCTTCAATTCGATTGACATGATACTACTTCATTTCGGCAATTACTAAAGCACGCCGTGCACGCTGTGTTAGCTGTGTTCGCTGTGCACGCACGCTGCACGCTAAATCATGACTAATGCACGCTGTGTTCATTCGAAAATTCTTAACTCCGCCCCATGCACGGCGTGCATTAGTAATGATTAAGCGTGCAGCGGGCGTGCACGGCGTGCTTTAGTAATGGCCTTCATTTCAGCTTTTGCTGGGTTTTTGTTATTGTGCTGTATTTATGTATTAATGCTGTTTTTGTATTAATGCTCTAGCGTTTTTATGATGATCATTTTTCTTGTACAGTCTTCGTCTCTTCTAGATCGGCTTTTTGGTCATAAAACACTCTGCTACCTTCTTACATTGCGTTGGAAAAATTCATAGAAATTTTCCTCCCCCTTCACTTTAAAACCTAGTTTTTTTGCGAGACTAAAATTTGTTTTAGTTGAATAACCGACTACTAAACAAAGTGCTTCGCAGCCAAGTGGCTGTGGATGGGATGCTGTACAATTGCAATGCACCGACGCATTGGGTTTCTGCAAGTTTGTTCCTACCTGTTTTTCTTCTTAAATCATATCAGTTTTATGCTTAATAATTTTCTGTCTAAATTTTTTTTAAATGTTTCTAAATCTCAGAAAATCGGTACTTTTTTACTTCGTGTGGTAGGACGCTCGTGGGCTTTAAACGCTTCGGTTTCTTTTTTTTCATAGATGTTCATTTTGAGCATCAGGGACTCTGGTTCTTGCAACAAAATTCTTTTTTCTTGCAACAATTTTTTTTATTACAAAAATTTTTTTGGCTCAACTGCAGTTTCAGTCACCCCCAGTCTTTTGTTTACTTTTCACTTCGTGAAAATGGGAATGGGAAAGGGGATAAAAAAGCGGGAAAAACTGGGGGGGAAATGGAAAAAGGGAGTAAAACGGGGGATAAAAGTGAAAACCAGAATTACCGTAGTTTAGGATAGAGTGATGCGCATGTTTTGGAAACGGCTGTTATAAACGTCGTATTCTCCCAGTGTTAAAACCGCCCGGTTTAAACATTGGGAGGTGAGAAGGCGGTTTTATCCGTTTCCAAAACTGCCAAATTTGACCTTTTACTGTGGGTATAGTACAGACTTGTTACCGCGTCATTTTTCATGACATAACCATGGATTTTCGCAGAAGTAAATCAGAATTGAATGGGTCGCTTTGCCTGAAGTACATACTTTTGTTCCATATCATATAACTGTCACAGATGAAAACTTTTTTTCCAAAAACCTTTCAACAGTCATCAAAGTTAATACAGCATCATTTGAAGAAATATAATTGAAAAAAACACCTTTTACCAGTAAGGCGTTCTCTAAGGAGCCTTGTATGAACCTTTCCTTCAGTCTTTCCAATTTATCCAATGTTTCTTGTCGCATTTTCATCTGAAAACAGGACTTAAGCTCAATTTAAAAGAAAAACACTTGAAATACAAAAAAATGAATCAGCAAATTTTGAAGTTCTTATGCAAGAAGTATCATCTAACATTATACAAATTGTGACGCGTTTTTCATTCAAAAACTTCGTCAGAAGGCCTGTGAGCATATTCCTAATCGATTTTGTTGTGAGTACCTGTAAAACTGGCATAATTTAAACAGGTTCAAAGCAATGTAAGTGCTATGTTTTTTGCTTGATGAATTGTGATTGTTTTTCAACACTTTGTAATATTCTCACGAACTCTCCGTTATTCTATAACTTCAGTCAATCACGTTTTATCCGATCCCAAAGTTTATAATAGCGGAGTTCCGCAAGGAAACTGCCTAGGTCCCCTATTATTCTCTATTTTTATGAACGACATCATAGAATGTATTGACCCCGAAGTCCGTTGCTTTCTCTATGCAGATGACATCAAACTATTTTCAAACAGCAGTCAAAGTCTACAACGAGCCCTAGATTCTATTTCCAGTTATGTACATTCCTGGGGGCTTATAATTTTCATTCCGAAATGCTTCATAGTTCACTGTGGCAACAATAACCCTAGCAGCATCTACCACATTGATGGTAAAATCGTTCCCACTTCTTCAACTATCAAGGATCTTGGAATATATTTTGATGCAACACTCAAATTCTCCACCCACATAGAGCAAGTCATAACCAAATCCACCAGATGTATAAACATGATCCTGCGAGCATTCAAAACCAAGTCCATAACCGTTCTTCTCCGCGTGTTCAAAACATAAATTCTCCCTTAACTAGATTACGGTAGTGAAATCTGCGTGTGAAGGCACGCTGAATTCTTTATAGAGCTGGGTATCCCAAGATAGACTACCCATCTAGGCTCAATCTGCTCTCTCTGACGACTCTCGAATACAGAAGAAATATTGACGACCTTGCATTCATACACAAATGCATACACCAAAACCTTCGAATAGACTATTTCAAACTTTTTCAAGTATATCCCCTTCCATACAGCAACAGACACGCCCATCCATACCGAATTGCTCTACCATTCAGAATTCCGGATACCAAAAGTAGTTGTGCATCCAGGGTTATTGACATATGGAACGGCCTACCCAGTCGGATAGTGACAATCAATTCCCCCGTTGTTATAAAAAAGAACTACATAAGCTGCGAGAAGAATTCATAGTGCCCTTTTCTAAAATACGTTACTGAAAGAGCTCCAAATGAATTTTCTTATTCACTGTGCTTATCTCAATGTTCTATTTAATTTTTTTTCTATTCTGTCCCTTTATTTTAGATGTTTTTTTTGTTTTGTCTCCATAATTTGTTTCTATAATTTCCCTTTCTATAATTCGTTATGAAATGTTTTTCGAATATAGCTGAACTCACATCCGTGACAGCGATCCAAGTTCATCAATGCATGTATGTATGTGCTATTCTATTACGTGAATTGGAATAAATGATTGAGTGATTGATTGAACAGAAACAATGAGAACTTGTGACACTCTATTTTTGCCCAGGGCAAGTATGTTCTTAGTAAAAAAGGACTGATTCACTTCATAAGGATGTTCGATATGTAGGAACATAAAGGCTCCGTTGAAGTTGAAAAGGACACAAGTGAGGATGAGAACGAGATGAAGGCCGACTGCTTTGAACGCCTTTAAATTCAAAAGCATTATGTCAATAGGGTATGAAGTACAAAATGCGAAATTAATAAAATAAAGAAATTCAAGTAGGTGAGAAAGAATAACAAAGATCAAGAGAGAGGGAAACGACAAAAGAGAGAGCAGAAAAGGAGAGTAAATAGAGAAATGGTAGAGAAAAAGAGAAAGACAGAAAAAGACAGAGGTAGAGACACAGAGAACGAGTGAAAGGAAAAAAGACACAGATACGAGAGAGGGTGTGTGAATGATGAATGAAGAGTGAGACCTATTGAAATTTCAAGTTTTGTTTAAATTTCGTCACCTATGCATGTATTTTTTTTCATATTGCAAAATAACAAATATGAAAATTTTCCAAAGAAAAATTCAAGCCTTATCGATCACTGTCCTGCCGCACGTGTTTTAACTAGGTGACCGGTCGTGGACCGGCCACTCAGCTCGTTGTCTGACACATGAACTTTTGTTTTTCTCAGTGTTAACAACACAGAAAAATTGGAAGGTCACACAAGAGAGCGTGAGCTCGTTGTTTCGTTTACGAATTTTCTTTAAAACTACGACGTAAACAACGAACGGTGCTAGGGAATGAAAAATAGACCATGAAGTCGGAGAAGGAGAGATTTCATATGCTAGCCTACTTTCATAACGATTAATGTGCAATGTGTTAACAGTCCGTAATTAAGAATTTGTGCTGAGTTAAACGCATTGGATTGAGAATCCGGTAGACGATACACTTTGATCTGTGTCTTGCCTTGTTGATGTGTTGTTGAGAAGAATAGGATTTCGAACGTTTCGCTTTATAAAAGCATCGTCAGCGAAATGAATCACCTAAACACAATGGTGAGCACAGCAGAAATATGTATCAAAAAGGATAAGAAAAACAAATACAAATCAAAATAACGAACCAAATAATGGTGATACAGCCAGAAGAGGTGGCTGTGATATAGAACACAATTGAAGAACCACCGAAGAAATAATATTATTTGGTTCGTTATTTTGATTTGTATTTGTTTTTCTTATCCTTTTTGATACATATTTCTGCTGTGCTCACCATTGTGTTTAGGTGATTCATTTCGCTGACGATGCTTTTATAAAGCGAAACGTTCGAAATCCTATTCTTCTCAACAACGCATCAACAAGGCAAGACACAGATCAAAGTGTATAGTCCGTAATTAGGAGCATTCCGTACAATAGTAAAAGAAGTCAAAAAGCGGTTTGTTATTTGTACCAAACAAGCAACACACTTATAACACAGTAATTTTCAAAATAGCTGCCATTAACACTGAAAGTGTTGTCCATACACTTAAACAGTAAAAGTGTGTTATAAGTGTGTTTCTTGTTTGGTACAAATAGCAAACGGCCTTTCGACTTCGTTCTTTATCCCTTTGAATATCATCGAATTTTCGTCTTACACCAAATTGATGAAAGGAAAATCTGTGTAAGACTCTCAGTTCGATGATTCTCAAAATGGAACTACGACCTATTTTCTCTGAATTGGCTATTGTGGTCACCTCCTATCGATTAAACGTGCGGCTGAAGTTAATTCATAAAAATCTGTTTCGCCCCGGCAATGGTCATATCGTCAAAGAGTCATGATTTGTTGAAGCTTTTAGTTTGCAACATCTGCAACTATCAAAAATACATAAACAAACAAACCAAAAAAACACTAATTTTTTAAAATTTAATTTCCGAGCTCACTTTTCTCAGTCGACTCCTGATAGTTTTCTTCTTTTTGATAGGCTGCCCAGCCAGCAGAGATGCCAAACCACCACCTGCCATCGATTCTAGTAATTGGAGTTGACCTCGACCCTTAAATTTGATCAAGCATAGCTATCGAACGGCGAATCACAGACTCGAGCGTTGTGGATGTGCGGAGAGCTCATTGACTTTTCGTTCCTGGTGCATGAATCCAAAACAATTCTTTACAAAATTACGTACACTCATTTCCAAGTACACGAATAAGAAGAGAAAGTAAGTTTTAAGCGTATACATATACGAAAGGACAAGTAAAAAGACACGCGTGTGAAAAAAGTAACAAAATCAAAATCTTTTAAATAAGTTTTGAAAAATTAAAAAGTTCGTTGCGACCTTTTTTATGTGTAACAGTAATTTTTTTTTGTTAATTGCCATAAAAACAACATCATTTTGCAGCGACAGTTGGATTTATAAAAAAACTGAATTTAACGTAGTACTTGAGTGAGTTACGAAATTCGATCAAAGTTCTTGTAAATTAAGACATGGATGGCCAATGCGTTCAGTTTTTCATCCATGTCTACGTATTTCCATTATGAATCACAATCTTTATAATGTTTGTGAGCCTCGAATTAAAGACATCAATAAAGCTTTCGAAGGTTAATTTGTCATACATACGTATCGACAAAAATATAAGGAATTGGAAATCGGTGCAAAAATCTGCGAAATTGACTACTGTCAAAAACAAAGTTAGAATATATTTCAAAAGTGTAGAAAAGCTGATCTCTCGAAAGTAGAGGAAATTGGGCAACATCTTTCTCTCCAAAACCACATCGATCAGCTTTCCCAAAAGACAGTTTCTGTTGCTTTTCTCAGAACTTTTGTCTCTAGTGTGAGGTTTCGCCCACTGAGTGGGTTTTAATTGGTTAACTCAATGAACAACGGTGCGGCCGAGAGAAGAGAGGAAGGGGCTTCAGGGCCGCATGGAGAAGCCATCGGAACAGGACTGGATGAAATTAATAGGGAAGAGGGTCGGATGCATCCAAAACTCTTAGAGAAGACACTCAAGCCTCTTCTCTTCCCTGTAGCACTTTTTCATGCATTTCTGAGAGAGATTGTGAGCAGCTTTTTCATCGCCACAGATGCTCCGAAATACTTAGTAGTTTCTTCTTCCTTATTTTATCAGTTTTTAATTACTCTAACGAAAGCCATTGACAATTAATCACAAATTGTAATTCATTACTACGAAAGTTTTATGTTTCTTTCTAAGAATTGTGACTTATGGTTACGAATTGACACTTGATACAATAAACTGGCATTTCTTGCTACGCCTCGTCACCTGTCGGTGAGATTTGTTGGTTATCACTAAGATTTTAAACTTATGCCTACTAGCTGTCATTTATCACTACTAGTTGTCTTTTATTTCTAAGTTTTTTTAAAAGTTATTACTAATAATTGTCAATTAAGAAAACTAAGCTTTTCATTTTTTTCAGTGCTTTTCATTAAAGATGACTAAGGTTTGTCACGTTTGTCACTCAGCACAACGGGTTTACACAAATCCCGTGTTTAAACACTTATCATTACAAACTGTCCTTTATCGTTACAGATTGTCGCTTGACACAACATATTGTTGCTTTTGTCTACGATTCGTCATTTTTGTTGAGAATAGTCACTTATCAATATGAATTGAAAATTTTGACTACAAAAAAATCAAAGAAATTCAAAATTCATCACTTACTTATTTTCTTGAATCATTCTTCTTGCGCGCTGCCCGTCAGACACCGGGTTTCAAGTTTGACCCATCTCGGACTTATTTAACCAAACTAATAAAAACCTTTGAATGTTTGTAGTGATTTTTTTTACCGGCCCTATGTTACGTGACCGGTTTTTTCTGAGCCTCTGTTACGCTACTTGTTGGTAATCTCGGACACGCTCTTGGTTGAAAAGTTTAGGTATGGATGCATTTTGAAACAAGTTTCAATTTTCATTAACGTCACCAGAAGCTTTTTAATTTACCAAAATTCCCTATATGTATTTACATATCTAAAAACTTAAAAAAAGTTTGTGTCTTTTGAGTGAGTCTCACACCTCACCCCCCCCCCCCACAGTCTCACACCTTCGATACTGCAAATGACTTTTATGTAAAATTTGATTATTTAATGGTTAAAGAGCTTTAAGTTGCACTTTCAAGGATTCACTGTTGTTTTTTGAGGGAAATCAGTGCAGGGTCATAAAAAGGATTAGTTAAAGAAACAAAAGAAAGAGAGAAAGGGTCAAAGAGAGAAGGATATGAAGATAGGGATAGAGACAGAGAGAGATAAAGGGGAGTGAGAGACACACAGAGAGAGAAAGAGAGAGGGAGAGAGAGCCCTCAGAGAGAGAAAAAAGGGGATTGGGAGCTTTAGAGAGAGAAAGAGAGAGAGTGCCCTTGTTGCATGTGTATTCAACAAGAAGATCCATATCGAATCGTCAAATCGTCACCAGATAACATTGAGAAGTCATGTAAGTTTTGTTACATGGCAATAGAAAAAAATGGTCTGAAATGTTTTTTTTTCTGAAAACAAAAGTGATTTTCTAAAAACAAAAGAGTTTTTCTCTTTTCAAAACATTAGAGTAGAGAAACATTGTGAAGGTGCATAATGTGTTTCTTTTTAAAGATAAATTGCGTAAAATTTGAAAGATAAAGTTCTGCTTTAAATTATGAATAACAAATGCGAAAGTCTGTTTCGCCCCCGAGCCCAGACAGACTTTTGCTCTCTCTGGGCGGGGCTCTTCAGTGAGTTCCCAGAGAGACCGTGATAGAGAAATAATAAGTAAATTTAAAAAAAAAACTTAAATTATTAAACTAAATTGTAATAACGAGAACATCACAAAAAACATAAACAAAAAGGAATTTTCTTTAAAAAGAAAGGTCAATAGCGTATGAAGTAGTGATGAGATATTTAATAACAGAAAAAGAGATAGGGATGGAAGGGAATTGAGTGATCAATGATGATACTCAATATGTTGGAACTGTTCAATGATCTTTTGATTGATATTGATGTGTACTGTGTTATATTTTAGTGATATTGATGGGTTTGAAGAAGTACTTCCTTCTACCAATCTACCAAACGCTTTGTTCATTAAAAGGATTGTTCTTGTTCTTGAAAAATGTATTTCTTCTTAATTCTGGAATTCCTACAGACAGCAAAGCCGTGAAATAGCTGCAATAAAGCATGCAATATTGAAGAATCAAAACACATTGAGCTGATAAATACGGAGGAATTGGTTTGAAAAACGGCTTCTTCGCAGGATCCTTTTTTGCAGGTCATAAATTTTCTCAAGACTCCTTTTTCTAGCATAGTCTTCAAAGTATCCAACTTCATTTTAACTCTTCCTCGCATTGAAAACGGCTCCGATAGAACGGAAACTCTTGAAACAATCCAGCAGTGCTCAGTTTAAAATTCAGTGACGCCTTGTGAAGATGAGATATGATTAGCGCATTAGTTACATGTCCTCTTCCGTGTATCGTGTTCGCCTTTTCGGTCAGAGATGGTGAGATGACTTGATTTCAACCTGCCCCGTGCATTAGTTCCATCGTATTTCAAAACAGGCGTTTTCTTCCTCTCAAACTGTCTCACTAAGCTTTGGTTAAAAAAAAGTAGATTCACGCCTAATAACTCTGTGTATCTCTTCAATTTAAATGATATTGAGTGGAAAGAATCTCAAATGAGCTGATTTATTCTTTTTTGAAAGTTTCATTTGCATGGAAAATGATGCTCAGATGGTCGAGTTATCGATTTCGTTATGGCGGTCATCATCAAGACTTCATGGAGATTCCATAACTCAAATTATACCACTTTTGTTGTTCAAACACAGTTTCTTTCTGTTCAAATCTGGCTAGATACTCTTAAGGCCTGACAACATACATATTTCTGTTGAGTTTCGTACTCAAGTAGCTTTCGCGTTAAGGAAGCTCGTAAAAATGGCGTCTTCAATTTGGGTAAGAGAGCATTGTCGATGTTTGGAGTGAAAGAGAAAGGGAGGAAGGGGATGTTTTTTTTTCAAGATGTGGTTTAAGCGGAAAGGCGTTTCTTTGATGGAGTAAAGGGTGGGTCCCGAGTCGTAATTGCGGCTTCCCAGTGTGGAAGGGGAATGCTTCTGCGCTCAAATACTGAACACACAGTTTCAATACATAGACGCCATTTTCAAGTTGGACTTTCAATACCTTTTCCCAAATTGGAGTACCTTTGTTGAAACAGAGAGAAAAACTGGATGTGTGACTACTATTATCAGACGAACTTTCTTAGTCTTTCTATTTAACTTTCTCTCTCTCTCTCTCTCTCTCGCTTCATCTATCCAAATCTCTTCTTACCTCTCTGTTTTTCTTTTTCTCTGTCTCTTTTTCTCTGTTCTTCTATCTCTTTTTGTTTTGTTCTTTCTCTGTCTCTCTTCTTTTCATTTCATGCCGCTTAACCTCTTTTTATTTTCAAAGTTCATGGTTAACTTTTCTCGATTCATAAATACCGATCTTTCTTGGAACATTTCTTTTTATCTCATTTATGTCTCATTTACTTCTGATGACTCAATCGGTAGAGCACTAGATATATGTACTATCAATCTGAGCGCTCTCAAATCGCGGGCTTGGCTCCCATTCAGACCGGCAAAAGAGGGGTTGTTTCTCTACCTATACTCTTCTCCCTCCACTCATCAGCATGGTTGAGCTCGATCTCTAGCAGAATTTGGACACCTTGAGGCCGTTTCTTTCAAAACATATTCTGCACTGTCTCATCTCTAAGTTCCACTTTTTCACTCGTACTTCATCATGAATATGATTGATAGTGGATTTGTGATGAATTGTATGAATTATAGCGCTTCATGTTCATAACATTGATTATAAAGCAAATAAATAAAAATAAAAAAAATAAATTCTCTCTCCATTCTTTGCTTTTTTTTCTCGAAGAGGAACTGTTCATTTCAGGTAAAAAGATCGAAACTGTTGAATTTTAAAACTTTGGGAAAGTTTTGTCAAGTAGATGAAAAAGACAACTTTATTGACATTTTTTGAACTACTTATACGCAGACGTCTTGCACTCTTGCGAGTTATTAAAGCAGTATAATATTGATTTCAGAACTGAAATATTGAAATTCTAGAAGCTTTGGTTTTTATTTTTCAGAGCTTTTTTTTTTTATTTTTTTCAAACCATCCGCCACCTATCCGTGTGCCTGGAACAAGGTATCTTGTGAAGGCACTCGAAGATGGTGTCATCACTCATCACCGCCATTCCATCGACCGGCCTCGACTCCCATGTGAAGTAGGACGGCTTATCAAGATCTTGTTTGAAAACAGCTCTACACGAAACAAGTTCCTTGCTCTCACCAAAAAGAGCAGGAATCGCCTCTCGTCTGGTTGCTCTGCTCGTGCCGATCTCTCCCCTGCCGAACTTCTCAACGAGCGCGACTGCAAGCGAATTGCTCTCGACCCTCTTCATCCGCCAGTTAAAATTATCGACTCACACCTTGAGCCAGCCTTACCAAAGAATCATCCTGCCACTCTGTCATACTGAGAAGTCCCCTATTCCGCAAAACCTCCGACTCAACCTTCACGCCCTCCCTCCTCAACTTTCTCTGTGACGACTTTCAAGCCTAAACCAGCTACTATACGCTCTTCGCCATCATCGTCTCCCAGTGAATCCCCTCCAAATTTAAATCACAAAGCAGCGTTCTCTCCACTGAACACCACGGCCGAAAAGTCGACATCTTCTGTTTCACTGATTGCTGAACGCTCGTCGCCCGTCGCTCATAGCTCGTAACCCGTCGCTCCTGATGCTGCTCTCGAGTCCCTCATCACTCGTGCGACCAGAACCCATTCATCTAGCACGTCAGCCAACCCCACGAACGACTCGACCCACCCTAACGAGACCAGCCCAAGCTACGAAATAGGACAGGCGCGGTGTGAGTCAAATAGCATTACTTGCCTTTCATTCAATTCTCGTTCAATAAAGAACAAGTTATATGATTCATATCACGTTCTTCGCTCCTCTTCTCCAGATATGTATAGTTTTTGTGTGCGAATCTTGGATGTCCCCCATCTGATCCAGATTCTTTACTTAACGATGGCCTCCCATACCAGGTCTTTAGAGCCGATCGTGTAGGGAGTGATCGAGGAGGAGACTCAGTCTTACTTATTAATTCACTTCTGAGCCCAGTTTTTATTGATTTATTTGTAAATGATTCCATAGAATGTGTTGCGGCCGAAGTGTACCCTAACTCGTGCTTTTCCTTCCCATATCCGTGTCTGCATCTATTATCCTGCTATAGCTCTCCTAACTTCTTTCCCTATAGTGTAAAGCCTTTCATACACTTTCTTTCAATGCATATTTATCTGTGTTTTCCTACTATTGTCTGCGGAGACCTCAACCTGCCTAACATCGACTGGCCAAAGCTCACATGTCCTTCTAATTGCCCTATCTCTCTCTAACTCTTTCCTGCACTTCTTCCTTAATGGGCATATCAGTGAGTTGGTAAAGACAGCCACACGTCTATCTAACATCCTCGACTATGTCCTTTGTACACATCCCTGTTGTATGGGCCTTAAAATGTGCATTATCAGGTGTAAAATGTGCAAAGGTCACGGGTTCGGTTCCCGTCACACCACACGATTTTTGCACAAGTTTCTACGAACAATCCGCTTCTCTGCTCGGTATAAAAATCCGTTGCTTGAGATCAACGAGGAGTAGGGAATACTCTAATTTACATGTGGGCCGAACCGGGATGAGAAGAGAGGATAAAAAGAAAAAAAAGAGAAAAAGAAGAAAACCCGAGCATGAGCTAGTTCGCAGAAACAAAGGCGCCTAGACCTCTGACCCTAGACCTCGAGAGACCTCGGTGTTGAGAGGGGGGCATGTTGTATGGGCCTTAAAATGTGCATTATCAGGTGTGCGTGTGTAGCTCAGTGGGGAGAGCATTCGCCCGGAACGCGAAAGGTCACGGGTTCGGTTCCCGTCACACCACCCGATTTTTGCACAAGTTTCTACGAACAGTCCGAACATCCCGGTTCGGCCCCATGTAAATAAAAGTATTCCCTACTCCTCGTTGATTTCAAGCAACGGATTTTTTTTACCGAGCAGAGGAGCGGACTGTTCGTAGAAACTTGTGCAAAAATCGGGTGATGTGACGGGAACCGAACCCGTGACCTTTCGCGTTCCAGGGGAATGCTCTCCCCACTGAGCTACACACGCACACCTGATAATGCACATTTTAAGGCGCATACAACATCGCTCTCTCATCTCTAACTGTGTCTTTGCCCATACTTTCTCGACCAGCGATCATCTTTCTGTAAAGTTCTCTATCTCTAAGTCATCCATAAACTATAACAGTCTCTCTTTACCGCTCCGCCCCTTCTGGAAGAAGGCTAATTGGAAAGCCATTGACGAAGCCATTAACTCCGTATTCTGGACCATAACGTTCTCTCGTCTGACAATAGACCAATCTTTTCAGCGAATCACCACTTTTTTAAGGGGGCTTATCTCTCTCTCCATGTCCCTTATTCATGGCCTCAGAAAACCCACTTAACTTATCCGAAAAAAAATCTGCCATTTTTTCAGTTATTCACAATGAAACATCAAACGCTCCCCAAACGCCTCTTTAACTATCAAAACTTGTTATTTTTAAAACTCCACCGAGAAATTTTTATGTTTGAATGCGAGCGCGAAGAGGCATTAGTTTTTTCCTGAAAACTTCAAGACATTTTACCGTGTTATCGCGAATCGCACCAAACCTAAAACTTCTCCTACTTCTCTGAGAGTGGAAAATACTCCTATTACTTGCCCTCTCCAATGCGACAATGCCTTCGCCTCTCTCTTGTCCTCAAATGTGTCTAGGCCAGTCAATGGTCCTCTGCCTCAATCCACACCTGCTTCCCTTACAGTAACAATAAACAAGAACGAAAAGTCAATCACAATAATATCACTAAATTTAACAACAAATTAACGTATCATGGCAAATACATGGACAACATACCACTCAACCGTATTTTCAATGAAGCCTCAAAAACTCTCAACAAACTAGATAACCAATTAACCAAACCATTCAAGTTTCGAACAGTCTACTCTCTCACCAAACCATTTAGCATTAACATATTCAATTAGAACAAATTCCTAAAGAGTCTAAATCAGGAAAAACGCAACCTGATCCTCGACAGTGACTGTACATGCCTTAACTACTCTGATATCATCGATAAAAATCTAGGACATGTTTGCTCAAGCAGTACAACCATAACATCCAATCACCACTTACGTACAATTCAAGATAAAGGCACTAAATACAGAATCAACCAGAATATACCCATTGATACAATACTACAAGAAATAGTGAACGCTTTTCTAGAAAATACTAATCGAATCACCAAGGTCTATATCCCAAACAACACTAGTCGTTCAACTATACTAAATAAATTCCATACACACTGTATTCCCATAATAAAATCTTATATGGATAGATTCCACTATATTGACTACACAGACTACAAGGACATCTACAATAGCATAGCTGAGATTCAAAAACACTTCATTATAACACCTATAGACAAAGCTAATAATAATTATGCCTTCATATGTCAGAAAATCTACCTCAAATTCATGGATGCAGAAATGAATACAAATGAAAATGATACAAGAACATATGAACCCACTACAATCAATATCCTAGAGATCATCAACAACCACCTCCGACGAACCAGAGAATACATATAAAATCAACACAGCAAACTACAGCATCTTCCAAAATCCACAGGTCTATGGTATACCTAAAGTGCATAAAACCCCAATCAAATTTCGCTTTATCACAGGAGCAGCTAATAGCAGCCCAAAGCCACTATCCAAAGAACTTCAATTAATCCTAAAACATTTATCAAAACAATTTAGAAATTACTGTAAACAAACATCAGAGAGGAATGGCACAAGTCATCTCTTCTCTATACTCAACACAACTCCTGTCATACATAAAATTAAACTATTAGATAATAAACCTAGACAAATATATTGCGCAGATTCCACATCCCTTTTTACCAATCTCCCTGACGATGTTATTAAAATCTTCATGAGCAAAGTCATAAAACTTTGTTTTAATAACTGCGGCTCCCTTGCCATAACCTTGAAAGGCAATTACACTTACTTTACTAACGACACTTTTCAAAAAAGGACCTACCTTCCTTTTCAAATCTATAAAATGTTAACTTATATACTGGATAATAGTTATGCACTATATAACAAAACTATATTTAAATAAAATAAAGGCATACCACAAGGAAACAATGCTTCACCACAAATCGCTGATCTCACACTAGCTATGATGAAATTCTCTTATATAAACAAAAATATTACCAATACTCATATTCTTAAAAACTCCTTAAACTGTACATTAAGATATATACTAGATGACATGATTCACATATCGGATAGAATCGACCAATTCTACCGATCACTAAAGAGATTTATGACATTCACTCACACTTGAACAAACAAATAATGAACTAACTTCTCACACATGTCAATAACTTCCGCTGAATTTCTAGATCTTCTCATCAAAATTGAACATGACGGAAATATTTGGGTCAATAACTAGACTCTTCTTCTCACACATGTTAAAAAATCTCCTGTCCACTTATTTCAATAATTACACATGTTCTCACACATGTCAATATTTCTTCTTTTCTCACACAGGTCACTACATAGTCTACATATAATCTCATGTCTTATTTCAACATTTCACTCACTAACAACTAATGATCTGAGTTATTGATATTTTACAATCAAATCTTTCTCGCTTCTCTCTACTAGGTATGTCTATTTCTGATGTTGAAGAATTGCTCATTTCTTGTCTCAATTGTAATACGTTCACATTCAATAGCAAAATGTACATTCAGAAGAGAGGTCTAGCCATGAGAAACCGTCTAGCACCACTCCTCGCTGTTACTTACATGCATAGTTTAGAATGCGATGCACCGTACCGTTATATATCATTAATCCGTCGCTACATTGATGACTACATAGTTATTAGCAATTCTCAAGATTGTATTGATGCTGTATTCGATTATCTTAATCGTCAAGCTTCTCAAATCAAGATAACAAGAGAACGCCCCATTGATTCAGTCCTTCCATTTCTCAACGCCACCCTTACTTCTTCGGGTAATCGCATTCTAACTCATTGGTACCGCAAGCCGTCAAATAAGAACATACTTTTGCATGCAACGTCTCACCACCCTGCTCATATCAAGCGAGCGATTGTAAACAATACCATCCACACTTCGTCCATTGTTTCGTCTTCTTAATGTCGTACTGAGTCCAAGGCACTCGCCTCAACCATTTTATCTCAAAACGGCTACGCGGTTTCTCGACAAAAACACTCAAACAGAAACCGCAAAAGCCTAGTGCGAGACAAAGAAGACATTTCAATTTCTATACCTTTCATTTCCGACGCATTCTCTCTGGATATTCGTTCGATTGTCCGGGCCTCGGGTCTCAATATCAAAGTAGTGGAGAAATCCCCTCCAACCTTACTTGAACTTTTATCGCGTAACCGGTGTCATGATAACAACTGCACTAAACCAAATAGTTGCATTTTCTGCCCTCATGCTAGAATTGGCTGTTGTAATGTCGTAGGAGCCATTTATTGTATAACATGTGATGTTTGTAACTCTTCATACATAGGGCATACGGGCAGACCTCTTTATGATAGAATGGCCGAACACATCCGTGCCTCCCGAAATCCCAATGTCCCATCTTACAAATCTAATGCATTTGCCCAACATTGCATATCAGTCCACAATAGCACCCCTATCACACTCACCGGCAAGATCCTCTCAATCGAACCAAATATCATCCGTCTTCGAATCGCAGAAGCCATCCTAATTCAATCCCATGGCCCATCTATCAATAACAGGACAGAAATGGCGGAGGAACGTGCACAACTGTCTCTTCTTTCTCTCAACATTTAACTCTCATCTCACCTCCCCTCACATTCAATCAATTAACCACTGATCTTCTGTGTTCTCTCCCATTCTCTCTTTCAACTTATCTATTCATTCCTTTCTTCTTGTACAATACTGCTTCATCATTCAATGTCATAATTCATTATGTATTTCTAGGGTAATTGCTGATGATGGTTTTAAAAAACCGAAACGTCCGACAATAAACCAGTATTCTTCCGCATCGTCTCACCGGCACAAGAAAATATCAAAACTCTCACCGGCACAAGAAAAATACCGCATCGTCTCACCGGCACAAAAAAATATCAAAACTAATGATCTACTTCCAAATCTCTATTTTCGCTCCTCACTAACATTTTTAGCTTTAATTTTACTATACTCCTCATTTTACATGTTTTGATTCAGTGATCGGTAGTTATTTTGTTAGTTTTTTTTAAACTCATTATTTACATGTGATTTAAGTTTCGTTAGTTAGTTAGTTAGTTTTTTTTTAAAAACATTTTTGTACTTTTATATTTTCATTACATTCATTTATTTACTAAATAGTCACTCTGTGGGCACTCACTGATGTGCCCCACCCAGAGAGCACCAAAGTCTGTCTGAGCAGGGGCGAAACAGACTTTGGTACATTTCTTAGCAGATTTCTTGTTAAAACACAGTGAAAACCATTCCAAACAATTTTTATACATATATCTCGCTTTTCGATGTTCACCGACTCATATCCAAACTGTGCCCTAAAACTAACACCTCTTCGGACGCAATACCAAATATCTTCATTAAAAACTGTATTAATCCTCTCTGCAATCCTCTCTCAATATATGTATTACCCCAAAGCTTGGGGGTCGGGGATTGTCAAACTTGTTTTCAAGAAAGGTAAAAAGTCTGAGCCGAACAACTATCGTCCAATAACCCTCGTCTCTTTCTTTTCAAAAGTCTTCGAAAAACACATCTTTGACCTCATTTACAATCATCTCGAAACCAACAAAGTCCTCCACCCAAATCAATCTGGCTTCCGTTCCAAACATTCCACAATTTCCTCCTTAATTCACGTTCACTCAATATATCTCTCCTTTCTGACCAAAAAGAAGCTTTTGACGTATGTCTTATTGACTTCACTAAATCTTTTGACACCGTAGTTCATAGGGCACTTCTCCATAAACTCAATTCTTGTTGTGTACACTCTTCCCTTCTCCTACTCATCAAATCTTATCTTTCTCGAAGATCCTTCCGCTTTGCCATTGAAGACTGTGTATCAGAAGAGAAATCAGTGACTTCTGGGGTTCCCCAAGGTAGCTGCTTATGACCTCTTCTTTTCTCAGTCTTTATCAATGATATCGTGAAGCTTCTTCCACCTAACGTATTTAGCTTTATGTATGCGGATGATGTTAAAATCTTCTCGACATCTCCGTCTTTCATTCATTCATTCATTAATTCTTTATTCCTGTAGCGACGAAACGCTAATAACATTTATAGGCGTTAATACATATTATAGCAGGTGACGTCATCAATATCATATAAACAGATGACGTCATCAATGACGTTTCGCTTCAATAAAACTGTCGACTATATAAGCGACGGCTCTTTGAATTTCTTTCAATTTGTTCTCCCTTTTTTCTATGTATTCTTTTTAATGCTTTTAAAGATATAAAGGTTTAATTACCCAAGTTTGAGGTGTTGCCACACAAGACAACCCCGACAAAATGGCGACCACGGCGACCACGGCATAGTCAAGCAGGGACAAGCAGCAATCAGTCGAGCAGGGACGAGCAGCAACCAGTCAAGCAGAGACAACTACCAATCAACTGATCATCTTGCTGCAGCGTCTCAACCCTGCCCTCAACTCTTGGACACAAGTTAAAAATTCAAAAGAATTTTCAAATCAAGAATTAGCCTCTTCATTCAAGCTTGAAATAAGGCATTCCTCACTGATCACCTTCACTTCATCATGTCCGGCCGTATTCGGACCTCGATAGCACAGGCAAGCAAGGCCCTCAAACACAGCATCAACCAAGCAAGTAGTTTTCTGGACAAAGCGGAAAATACCACCACAAAAGAGAATTCTGACTCTGAGATCACAGAGCACCTTCAAAAAGTATTTGACGAGCGATCCATTCTCCTAAAGCCCTATCGCCGCTTAGAGAAACATCACAACGCCTTCGAAGAACTGAAGACAGATTCTCCCAACGAAGTGTTAACCTTTGACAACTTCATCGCTAAACACGGAGATTATCGAACTCTCCTCAACTTGGCGACTGAACTACTAAACCGTTTCGACACCCTCGTGACAAAATACATCCCTGAAGGTCGTTCTCGGAAACTGCCTCTATCTGACATCATTGACGAACACAATGAACAATCCTCGCAAATTTCAACAGATTCGTTTCAACAAAAAACTGGAACTGTTGAAACAACATCAAAAGCGGTACCACCCAAAACCAACTCTACAACGGATGTGGCCAATCACACAAACGAGCCCCTCTTTGCCAACCACGGACCAAGTGCCTTCACAACAGCCGCCCTCCTGTCTGATCGACTTCCCAAGTTCAGTGGGGACATTCTAAAATGGCCCTCTTTCATCGAAAGCTTTCAATCTCTAATCTCACAAGGCGGAGTACGTGGAGTAGATCGTCTTTCAATGCTGAAAATGTGCGTTCAAGGCGAAGCAAAACAGATCATCTCTGGCCTAACTTCTATCGATCACAACTTTGAAACCGCTCTCCACTTGCTGAAGATGGAATATGACCATCCCATCTTTGTACAGCAGACACTTCTCAATCGCATTCGTGACCTTCCCGATTGTCAAAACTGCACAAGCCTAAGACCTTTCTACCTCAGCTTGAACGCTCTCGTCCAACAACTGCTCCCCGACGGCACTTTAGAAGGAGGAGACACCTACCTCATCAATTCCATACTTGGAAAACTACCCACATCAATGAGCGCTCGCATTGCCAAAGATATGTCTAAGCGTCAAGTGACAATATTCACTATTATGGACATCCTTCAAGAATCAGTCGAAACAGAACGCTTCGAACAACTTTTCTCTAAGCATAATGCGCGTTCGAAAGACACCTATTCTCCGGCAGCTAAACCAAGGCAAGTCAACCGTCTCTTCTCAGCTCCAACTCACAACCAACATCGAGCTTCTAATACGAAGACTTGTCAACTCTGCGACGGTAATCACTCAGTCTTCGCATGCACACAGTACGCAACTCCCCTCGATCGCAAAAAAGCAGCATTCCAACTGAAGTTATGCTCGAACTGTCTCTCACCAAGTCATCTCGTAAAAGAATGCCGGTCTCGCAGACGATGCCAAAGCTGTCAAGAAACACACCACACAAGTACTTGCGAGAAACTATTCAATAGAATGACCCCGCAAACAACAGAGCGTACTCCTCCCAGTCCTAACCCGAAATACAACTGTAACGCCACTTCAGGAGAGAGACATCGCAACAACAAACAGATGCATCCGCGAATCACCCATCATACATCAACTAACTGTGCAATTACGCAAAATTCAAATGCAGTCCCCATGAAAACACAACAAAAACTCTCGTCAACACAAAAGACCACAGCTCCTGTCTACACAAACGACATGAATCCTTCTCTAGCCATATATGCAACTCTGTTCAATCCAAAACATCACGAACTCCTGTCGGATCACTGTGTCGTTCTTTTCGACTGCGGATCGACGATCAGCTACATCGATGAAAATCTAGTTACATATCTCGGCTTGGAAACTTCGGATCGTCGTAACCTCAAAGTAACGACGTTTCACACAAGTGAGCCACAAATGATAACATCGACGCTGCATATACTGGGAATCAAGTGTGTGAATGGTGACCCGTATTACCTGCCTGTCCACTCCACCGATTTCATCATACCAGAGATATCTTGGATGGCACATACATCCGGGATTACGCCAACATTGATCAGATCTCGACCCCAAATTTTGCTCGGTCAGGACACTCTTTTCGACCTGTTCTTCAATAACATTACAACGTCTGATTTGACTTCGGAACTACGGCTATTACACACAACAATAGGAGACATAGTCAACTTCAAAAAATCCAACTCAACAATGAAGTTCATGACCATGGTTGCCGAAGTAACTGAATGCTCGCCGACGCCATTGCACGACGACATACCTTCGCTCGAGCAACTCGAGAAAACCGTCGATTCATACCTCTCGCTCGAATCTTTTGGGGTGTTGGACACTCCGGAAGCAACGAATGAGGACCAGGCTTGCCTCGAACAATTCAGAAAGACCATCAGATACGACAAAGAAGAAAAACGGTACTACGTTCAACTACCATTCAAAAAAGATCCCAATCTTCTTCCATCCAACTTCGGACTCGCTTTCGGCAGACTACGCAACAATTATGACCAACTAACAAAGAGTGGCTTGATCGAAAGCTACGATGCAAACTTCCGAGAACAGATCGAACGGGGCATACTTGAAGAAGTACCCTACAACGAGATTTACAAGGACACTGGATGCCACTATCTTGCTCACTTTGGAGTCCAGAAGCAATCAAATGAAACAACCAAGTTGCGGTCTGTACTCGACGGCTCTGCTAAGAGCCGAAACAGTTTCTCACTCAACGATTGCCTCTTTCGAGGACCTGTGATTCTACCAGACCTGATCGGCATTCTTCTACGTACCCGGACCGCTCCGATTCTAATCTCTGCGGATATCGAGAAAGCATTCTTGATGGTAGGCCTGGAAAAGGCTTCTAGAGACTTCACCCGCTTGCTGTGGGTACGCGACATTCATCAGATCCCATGCAAACAAAACCTCGTGGTATACAGATTCCGAAGAGTCCCTTTCGGTCTCAACACGTCTCCCTTTCTGCTGGCCGGAACGATTCTGCATCACATGGAAAGAAACCCGTCTTCGATTGGTGACAGAATCCGAGACATGTTGTACGTCGACAACATGTTCGGTCTGGCTGAAACAGAGCATGACGGAGAGCAAATGTTCCACGACTCACGCAAACTTTTCAAGGACGCATCAATGTGTCTCCGTAAATTCGTTTCCAACAACCAAAACTTGAACGACCTCTTCCGACAACACGATGCAGCATCAGAAAACACAAACTACACAAAAGTTCTTGGTCTCACTTGGAACACTTCAGAAGATATCTACTCTCTACCTCCATTTCCTTCCTTGCCGAGCATGCCTTGGACAAAAAGAAAGGCACTCTACTACACTGCAAGCCTATTCGATCCTCTAGGATTCGTTACGCCAGCAACTCTGCCACTCAAAATCTTCCTTCAAGGATTGTGGAAAGAAAAACTCGGATGGGATGACAGTTTTCCAATACATCTCATGAAAAGTTGGAACAGTATAATTGCACCCTTGACCGACGAGCCAGCAACAATCACTGTTCCACGACTCTGCCTACCTTTCTCTACGGATGAATGCACTTTCGAACTACATGCCTTCACGGACGCCTCAAAAGTTGCCTACAGCGCAGTAGTCTATTTGGTTACTCGTCGCCCTGACAACTCCACTCACGTGAAGATGATTCTCGCGAAAACCCGCGTCGCTCCCTCCAAGTGCTCGACAACTATTCCCCGAATGGAATTGCTCGGAACATTACTTGGAGCAGAGCTTCTTCATAAGACAATCTCTGAGATTCGCCTTCCGATCGGAAAAACATACCTGTGGACAGACTCCATGGTATGCCTTTTCTGGATTCGTTCGATTTCCAACGACCGGCTTCCGATCTTCGTACGCAACCGGATCACTAAGATACAGACCCTCATTCCAAAGACCGAAATACGTCACGTCAATGGAGACAACAATCCCGCGGACTGCGCAAGCCGAGGATGCACATTCTCGGAGCTCGGACATCACAAGCTCTGGTGGCAAGGACCCAATTTTCTTCGGCTACCCAGCCAACAATGGCCAACTCAACCAGTGGAGATCGCAGACGTTTCTTGCCTGCTCACTCAAACCACTACGCGACTCATCCCTTGCATCGACATCTCTCGATTCTCGAAGTGGACAAAACTAGTTGGAGTCATGCGAATGGTTCTTATCTTCATACAGAAAGCAGCGAGAAAGCCCATTCACAGCCCAGCAGATCTCACAGAACTGAGCGAACGAAAACTTTTCTCAATCGCACAACAAGCATCTCCACCACACGAAAAGCAATCATCTATTCTACGCCTCTACTTCGACCACCAAACTAATCTACTACACTCATTAGGACGCATTGACAACTGCCAGCTGGACGAGAAAGCTCGAAGACCAATTTTCCTTCCACATCACCCAATCACAAAGCTGTTCTGCCTGCACACGCATCAACTTTTAGCACACGCGGGAGTCGAACACTGCGTACGAGAACTACGCCAACGGGTATGGATACCGAACATTCGCAAGTTCGTCAAGCAAGTCAATGATAAGCTCTGCATGACCTGCATCAAAAACAAAGCAAAACCGTACGTACTTCCCGACTTTCCCCAGCACCCAGAAATACGAATCAACACTCCGAACCATCCGTTCCAACATGTTGGAATGGATATGACCGGACCTATCGCAATTCGCAAAAACGACGGAACAACTGAAAAAGCATGGATCTTACTCATTACATGCATCAACGTCAGATGCATTTATCTCGACGTTCTATGTGACCTGAGCACCGCCACATTGCTCTCTCGCATACGACGCTTTGTAGCAACACACGGAGCCCCTGCCACCATAATATGCGACAACGCGACAGCTTTCAAAGCTCTAAAAGACGTACAACAAGTGCAACTCGTGGAGGCACTCCCTCCAGAAATCATCGACTTCTGCGCACGCCAAAAAATCGACTATCATTTCATCACGCCCTACTCGCCATGGAGTGGCGGGTTCTATGAACGACTCATTGGCCTCACGAAGAGCTCCCTCAAGTCTACCATTGGAAGAAGAACGCTTGATCTGGAAACTTTCACCACCCTCGTGAAAGAAACAGAAGCCATCATTAATAGTCGCCCGCTCACGTACATGGCCTCAGGTACAGAACTACTACCTCTTCGGCCGATTGACTTCCTCAGACCCAACTCTCAAATCTCTCTCCCTCGGTTCCCAAAAACTGATCGAGACGACCCAGACTACATGCCACGACTGCAATTCCGCGATCACCTCATCAACTCATGGCAACAACAATCACAAATGCTTGATCAATTGTGGAAACGTTGGGTACAAGAATACATCACCAGCCTTCGAGAAAGAAACCAACATCAACATCCTCACGGAAGGCTGGTCAACAAAAAGAAGCCGAAGTTGAATGATATCGTTCTCATCGCAGATGAAAACCTAAAGAGAGGACAATGGAGAATCGGCCAGATCTGTGGTTCCAAGAATAACCTGGAACGATCCGCCATCGTAAGGGTGGCCAATGGGGGTACACTTTCCCGTCCCATCTCTCTACTGCACAAAATGGAAATCGACAAATCGGAATCTGATGAGAATGATGAGCCTCAAAACCCTCCAAATTCTAATGATCAGACAAGCCAGAGACCAGCAATCCGCAACAGAATGCGAGCCAATAATCACATTGTCTCTCTAACAACACTCGTGATGCTACTACTTCTGCCCATATCCAGTGCAGCAACAGACTCTCGTTGTCGGGACGAGACCGAGCTCAAAATCAGAATGCTGTACATGACACCTTGCACTCAACATGGGATCGGAATTGCGCAGGCCACCTCAGCAATTTCATCAGAAATATGTTGGACCACTATGCGATGTCCATCCGGGGTGATCCAGCCGCTCAAATTCGTGCACAAAGTAAACATAAATCACTGTGGACCACCTTGCCAGTGTCCCAACTGGACCTCCTCATGCAGTAACTACGATGGAAAATTCCGCAAAGAATGGACGAGAGAAAAACTTCCTACAGAAATCACTGAATACGTCCCTCCACAAGTTTGCTCCTTCAACAAGGAATCACACTGTTCTCCACAAGAGAAATTTGGTTTTTTCAACCGAATAGCTCTATTTGATGGCACACTCCTCATCGTCCCCAACATGAACGTCGCGACTTCAGAAGTATACAGAAAAGACGACTTCCGATGCTTCAATCCAAACGGTACCGAGTCTTTCGCCAATCCACCAGAAGTCACAGGAACTATAGCTTTCTGCCGCTATTTTTCGTGCTCAGAAGCTGCTGAAACATTTTGTTTCTACGGAAGTCCCATCACTACGTACAAATTCAAGGAACTTCAAATTCCAATCGCAGCTTGGGGAACAATAAGAAGAAAATACTTCCCTCACCCACCAGCTGGAAAATCGAACTCTATGCAGCTTGCGATTTGCAGCACCGGGGGCATTGAACTGAAACCATATGACCACCCACAAACAATACAAGTATGCATACCTCCCATTTGCACACTCATCGAGAGCACTGAGTCAATTGATCCAAGAATACTGCTACCTAGCTCCCTCGTCGCAACTCCTTATGAAGTCACTATCACTGCCTGGGAGAATGGATTTGAAATGACTACACAAAAACTTCTCTGTCCAGCGAGCCTCTTGTGCGATTCTATCAACTGTCTTGTCTGCTACAACTTCATGATGTCCAGCGAGCCTCTTGTGCGATTCTATCAACTGTCTTGTCTGCTACAACTTCATGATGAACTACCAATGCTGGTCTTTCTCTCATCAAGTTATGGGAGTAGGGACGGCCTTCCTGCTTATTTCATTCCTCGCCTTCCTTTGCAACACTTGCATGATAATATCCAGGATCATTAACATCTTTCGTCGTGTGGTTATCGCTCTTTTCCAATGCGTCTGCAGGATTTTCCGCGGTCAACAAGTCTCACTTCCTTTCAAACCATACCGAAGAAAACGATATTTTTCAATTGCCACAATCTTGACGATTCTCTCACCTTTTGCAAATTCATGCTCAGAGGTTACCTCTCTCACCGCAACTGAGAGCAACTGCATTCGAAGCGCAAACGGCACGCTGTCCTGCACCATAAGCGAAACGACCCTTCTAGCTCTGCGTCCGATCGGTCTGCCTACTTGTCTCACAATCCAGAACAGCAACGGAACGATTCTAGGCACCTTGTCTCTTCAGGTCTCTAGAATCGAGTATAAATGCAACAAACAAACCCTGTTTTACACTCGAAATCACAAATTGGAGGTACATTCCCAACAACTCTGCGGACCCGCTTTCAAATCGGGAACGTGCAAAGATGAATACAACCTCGTCCACACCTGCGCCAAAATTCAAAATACGGACAAGCTGAAAATGTTTGAAAAGATCAACAATCACCCCGGTTACACCTACTGCCAGAGTAGTTGTGGCTGTACCACGTGTGGCTGTTTCACTTGTACCGCTAGCTGTCTCATGTATCGCATCATCGCCCTACCTGAAGACGACGAAGTCTTCGAAGCCTACCGATGTCTCAACTGGCAAAACGAATTTACCCTCCAAGCAAGTCTTGCCACCAGAGACGGCATTTCGGAAAAGACCTTCCACTTGCAACCGGGCATCAGCAGTCGCTGGA
Source organism: Allodiplogaster pararmata (assembly GCA_964056735.1). Classification (NCBI taxonomy): domain Eukaryota; kingdom Metazoa; phylum Nematoda; class Chromadorea; order Rhabditida; family Diplogasteridae; genus Allodiplogaster; species Allodiplogaster pararmata. Next base: position 34,949,662 of record OZ057405.1, read on the forward strand.
ACGACATCGTTCTCACCATCGTATCATCGAGTCACGTCGCCTTTGAGAACATTCTCACCCAACAATACCTCACGAATGGAATACGTACCGCCCTCATGGAGAACGTCAACCCCGGTATTCAAACTCCCTTTTCAGCCGGACAACTACAATGCCAAACCAGAGAGGATGCGATAGCCTTCAACTGTTACTTCAGCCCACATGCTTGTCAATGTTCTCCCGCGATGCGTGTCATCTCATGTCACTGTCCATCAGGCAGGATCACTTCTTTTTTCGGGCAAACCAAACTACTTCCTCTGGAACGTGACGGCATCTCTCTACAAAACACTCCGTCCGGTTCTCTCGTAGCTATTGTCAACAACCACGCTGTCTTACAACTTCAAGTGCGCATGCAAGAGATGACATTGAAAAGCACCTGGGAAGAGACCGATTGCCGCACGGAAGCCTCCACAGTAGAAGGCTGCTTTTCCTGCTACCAAGGCGCGTCTTTCGAACTCCTTTGTACGTCATCTTCCTTTGCTGCCTTGGCCAATCTCGAGTGCCGAGATGGAGAATGGAGAGCCAAGCGCACAGTCAAGTGCACGCCCTCGGGACACCGCCAAACACTGAAGTTCTACTACGGCAAAGAGATTGTAAATGCGAACTGCTCTGCGAAATGCCCGGGAGGGCATTTGAACAACTTCATACTGAACGGGACCCTGAATTTCGTTCCAGAATCAAACATGAATATTGTAACCCATACTAGACACGTGATTTCCGGTACAATAGATGAAACAGTAAAAAATGTTTTTGGCCACTTCAGCGACCTTATCAAATCAACATTCGAGGCAATTCTAAATTTCATTAAATCCCCATTTGCCTTCATGATGGAGCTTCTCGTTTTAGCAATCATTATTTGCATTGTTCTGGTTTTGATTAGACAATATCCTTTCCGAATGAAGCTCCGTAATTTTCCGCCCCGGGGAGTGTAGCGACGAAACGCTAATAACATTTATAGGCGTTAATACATATTATAGCAGGTGACGTCATCAATATCATATAAACAGATGACGTCATCAATGACGTTTCGCTTCAATAAAACTGTCGACTATATAAGCGACGGCTCTTTGAATTTCTTTCAATTTGTTCTCCCTTTTTTCTATGTATTCTTTTTAATGCTTTTAAAGATATAAAGGTTTAATTACCCAAGTTTGAGGTGTTGCCACACAAGACAACCCCGACAAAAATTCCAGGTTGTATACAATTATTTTGATGAATGGGTATACAAAACGGATCACTGTCACTTAAGTGAGCTCAGTTTTGGTGATACAAACTAACACCGAATGTTCGAGGGAAGTAAAAAATAAATTAATTAATTAACAACGAAAATATGACATGTTCACAGGAGGAAAAGTCAATTAAGGCGAAGTTTCGAGGAAACGACAATCACAGAATCGGGGAGTTGGAGAAGAAATCTTTTGAAAGCACTTGGTGACTTACAAGATACAGCATTAGAAGGCAACGAGTTCCATACATTAATGGATCTAGATACACACGTACTGTGAGACTGAGGAAATTTGAAGGGGAGTACAAACCGCAATGAATGTGTTTTGCGGTTTCCATAAGGAGAAGGAAGAATGCGGAACAGCGTGCTCTTATCAAGCCTAATTGCATCATGAACAACTTTGTGAACAAAACACAGATCAGCTATCGATCGCCGATATTCTAGTGTGCAAAGAGATAGAAAACTCAGACGACGAAGGTAGTTCAAGTTGGGGAGGCCGGCTCGAGCTAGAAGCCTTCTGGTAAAAGATCTTTGAACGCGTTCTAAAGCATTTATGAGGCCTATAGAAGTTGGTGACCAGATCTCAGATCCATACTCTAGGAGTGGTAGCACATAAGTCTTGTAAGCTTTGAGTAGTACTGGTATTGATGATGTTTTCAGAGATCGGAAGATGATATTCATGCACTTACTAGCTTTGCAGATAGTACTTTCAATATGAGTGGAAAATGATAGTGAGCTTTCAAATAAAATTCCAAGGTCTCGAGCGTGAGACTGGGTCGGTAGTTTGTTATGGTTAATATGGTATTGTATACCTGAGTTGTTAGGACCACAATGAATGATCAGACACTTTGCGAATGAGATGGAGATAGACCATTTGAAGGCGTAGTCGGCTATTGAATTCAAAGCTATTTGTAGAGCAATAGGATCATCGGAAAAAATCTTAACATCATCGGCATAAAGAAAACAGTGTACATTCTCTGGAATCTTGTCAACAATATCATTTATGAAAATCGAGAAGAACAAGGGGCCCAAACAACTTCCCTGAGGAACACCGGTGGCCACTCTTTGTTTATCAGAAAGATTGTCATCAACATTCACACGAAAAGATCGCTGTGAGAGAAACGAAGAAACAAGACACAATAGAGACGAGTGGATACCTGCACATTCAAGCTTGTAAAGAAGGAGTCGATGATCGACCATGTCGAATGCCTTTGAGAAGTCAATCAGGCAGATGTCAAAAGGGATTTTCCTGGATAGGAAAGAAAGATACAAAGCGTGGGACTCAACAAGAGATGAAGTAGTCGACCGATTTCGACGAAAACCAGACTGACTGGAGTGTAAAATGGTATTCATTTCAAGATGCTGGTAAATTACATTGTACAAATGCTTCTCGAATAGCTTAGATAACGAACTGACGAGAGTTATAGGACGATAATTGTTAACATCACTTTTGCTAGCTTTCTTGTGAATCGGTTTAATCAAACCTGTTTTCCATGCCGCTGGGTAGTAACCAAGTGTTAAGCAGTTAGAAAATATTATGGCTAGTGGCAGTGACAAAGCGTCTTTGCAGTTCTTGATGAAAATTTTAGGTAAACCATCAGGAGACGTGTTAATTTTGGGGGAAAAAAGTTTTCCCTACAAGCCACTCTCAACACTATCGCTGAATATGATCAAACTTGCTCTCTCACAGTCTCATTATCGAATTGCTCTATGTATAGTTCACTGTGGACCCAACAATCCTCTTCTAGCCTATACTTTAGATGGACACATTCTCCCTCCCCAGTAAATAGTCAAAGATCTTGGAATTTATTTCAGTACTTCTATCTCTTTCAACCACCACATTTAAACCATAATTCAAAAAAACTAGAACAGCTACCAATCTCCTTCTACGCTCTTTGAAAACCTCTTTTACCCCGGTCTTGCTCCGAGCGTATAAAACTTATATTCTAGCTCTCTTAGAATACGGAGGTGAGCTCTGGTCCCTCGTCTCAGTCGGTCTTATTAACGATCTAGAACGTGTCCATAGGAACTTCACAAGGCGTATTCTTGCCAGAGCCGGTAAAAATCTTGAAGGTTACCTAGCCCGTCTTCAACTCCTAGCCCTAACTCCTAACCCTAACTCCTAGCCCTAACTCCTAGCCCTAACTCCTAACCCTAACTCCTAGCCCTAACTCCTAGCCCTAACTCCTAACCCTAACTCCTAGCCCTAACTCCTAGCCCTAACTCCTAGCCCTAACCACTTTGGAATACAGGCGAAGCATTCTTGATCTTTGCTTTGTACATAAAGCTATCCATAAAAATGTAATTCTTGGCACATCACATCTTTTTAATATCTGGGGCCGTATTCAGAGACAAAAATTTATACTAAAATTTATGATACACTTTATACTAAGTTAATTAAGAAACAGCGATTACTTGGGTGATTCCCTGCAGAAATTGGAGAAAAATTCATTCATGATTCAGAGTTTAACAATCACATCCAACAACCATGATTCACTCACCTAAAACTATTCTATTAATGCACTCCATGTTCTCGAACATATTTAGCCCAACCTTCCTCCCTACTAATCCAAAGTAACATGTTATAAATGAAATGAAATGAAATAAAAGAGTTCATCGTGTCCTGCGACAGCATTTTTGACCGCAGTCTCTGCCTCTGGCCTGCCAAGTCCAAGCTGTGAGCGATGCTGGCAACGGTTTTTGGTGCTTCTCTGGAGCCCGCAAGGACTTATTCTACATGTTTCCACGCATTTTGACTTCAAAGGGAGTCACGCTGAATTTTCATCTGATGGAATCGTTTTCATCCTTTTACGCAGAAAAAAGCCCTTTTTCGGACGAATCATGCGCATTATCATTTTTTGGAGGCGCCACTCGGCTGCTTTGGTTATTGGACATCATTCTTTTCCACTCAACGGTACTGGCAGACGGAAAGTTTTCTAGTCAGATCTTCATCGTTCATATTCACCGTCTATCGAGCAGCGACTGTTTACATGTACTACGTCTTTGCAACATTAAAACAAATTTCCAAAATGGCTCAGTCGATCTATCCAGGTTTTGACACGCTCTTGCAGTTCAAACTTGCTTTTAGCTTCTAGAAGAACGTCGTCAGCTTGTAAAAGAGTCGATGTGGGAGTGTCCTGAAGATCTTGCGTGATCGTTTAAAGTGTGAGACGGAATTATTGCAATGAATGTTCCACCTAATGTGCGCTACAGTTGGACTGAAAAAAACTTCGATATAGCGAATCATGTTAAAAAACAGTATTTCATGGACATTTCCCAAAATTTATTGACATTTTGGTAGAATTCTGTAGTTTTTGTAAAACATGTTAGCAGTAAATAGACAGCGTACTTCAATTCTCGATATGCACAATCACGGTTATAACGGCCTGCTCTCCGACCTGAACCCCCTCTACTACACCATCTGGGGATACATGTGGGCCTCTCCGACCTGAATTTCCTCTACTACGCCATTTGGGAATACATGTGGGCCTCTCCGACCTTAACCCCCTCTACTACGCCATCTGGGGATACATGTGGGCCTCTCCGACCTGAACCCCCTCTAATACGCCATCTGTGGATACATGTGGGCCTCTCCGACCTGAACCCCCTCTACTACGCCATCTGGGGATACATGTGGGCCTCTCCGACCTGAACCCCCTCTACTGCACCATCTGGGGATACATGTGGGCCTCTCCGACCTGAAACCACTCTACTACGCCATTTGGGGATACATGTGGGCCTCTCCGACCTGAACCCCCCTCTACTACGCCATCTGGGGATACATGTGGGCCTCTCCGACCTGAACCCCCTCTACTACGCCATCTGGGGATACATGTGGGCCTCTCCGACCTGAACCCCCTCTACTACGCCATCTGGGGATACATGTGGGCCTCTCCGACCTGAACCCCCGTCTACCACGCTTTCTGGGGACACATGTGGGCCTCTCCGACCTGAACCCCCGTCTACTACGCTATCTGGGGATACATGTGGGCCTCTCCGACCTGAATCCCCTCTACTACACCATCTGGGGATACATGTGGGCCTCTCCGACCTGAACCCTCTCTACTACGCCATCTGGGGATACATGTGGACCTCTCCGACCTGAACCCCCTCTACTACGCCATCTGGGGATACATGTGGGCATCTCCGACCTAAACCCCCGTCTACCACGCTTTCTGGGGACACATGTGGGCCTCTCCGACCTGAACCCCCGTCTACTACGCTATCTGGGGATACATGTGGGCCTCTCCGACCTGAATCCCCTCTACTACACCATCTGGGGATACATGTGGGCCTCTCCGACCTGAACCCTCTCTACTACGCCATCTGGGGATACATGTGGGCCTCTCCGACCTGAACCCCCTCTACTACGCCATCTGGGGATACATGTGGGCCTCTCCGACCTGAACCCCCTCTACTACACCATCTGGAGATACATATGGGCCTCTCCGACCTGAACCCCCTCTACTACGCCATCTGTGGATACATGTGGGCCTCTCCGACCTGAACCCCCTCTACTACGCCATCTGGGGATACATGTGGGCCTCTCCGACCTGAACCCCCTCTACTGCACCATCTGGGGATACATGTGGGCCTCTCCGACCTGAAACCACTCTACTACGCCATTTGGGGATACATGTGGGCCTCTCCGACCTAAACCCCCCTCTACTACGCCATCTGGGGATACATGTGGGCCTCTCCGACCTGAACCCCCTCTACTACGCCATCTGGGGATACATGTGGGCCTCTCCGACCTGAACCCCTCTACTACGCCATCTGGGGATACATGTGGGCCTCTCCGACCTGAACCCCCGTCTACCACGCTTTCTGGGGACACATGTGGGCCTCTCCGACCTGAACCCCCGTCTACTACGCTATCTGGGGATACATGTGGGCCTCTCCGACCTGAATCCCCTCTACTACACCATCTGGGGATACATGTGGGCCTCTCCGACCTGAACCCCCTCTATTACGCCATCTGGGGATACATGTGGGCCTCTCCGACCTGAACCCTCTCTACTACGCCATCTGGGGATACATGTGGGCCTCTCCGACCTGAATCCCCTCTACTACGCCATCTGGGGATACATGTGGGCCTCTCCGACCTGAACCCCCTCTACTACGCCATCTGGGGATACATGTGGGCCTCTCCGACCTGAACCCCCTCTACTACGCATTCTGGGGATACATGTGAGCCTCTTCGACCTGAACCCCCTCTACTACGCCATCTGTGGATACATGTGGGCCTCTCCGACCTGAACCCCCTCTACTACGCCATCTGGGGATAGATGTGGGCCTCTCCGACCTGAACCCCCTCTACTGCACCATCTGGGGATACATGTGGGCCTCTCCGACCTGAAACCACTCTAATACGCCATTTGGGGATACATGTGGGCCTCTCCGACCTGAACCCCCCTCTACTACGCCATCTGGGGATACATGTGGGCCTCTCCGACCTGAACCCCCTCTACTACGCCATCTGGGGATACATGTGGGCCTCTCCGACCTGAACCCCCTCTACTACGCCTTCTGGGGATACATGTGGGCCTCTCCGACCTGAACCCCCGTCTACCACGCTTTCTGGGGACACATGTGGGCCTCTCCGACCTGAACCCCCGTCTACTACGCTATCTGGGGATACATGTGGGCCTCTCCGACCTGAATACCCTCTACTACACCATCTGGGGATACATGTGGGCCTCTCCGACCTGAACCCTCTCTACTACGCCATCTGGGGATACATGTGGACCTCTCCGACCTGAACCCCCTCTACTACGCCATCTGGGGATACATGTGGGCATCTCCGACCTGAACCCCCGTCTACCACGCTTTCTGGGGACACATGTGGGCCTCTCCGACCTGAACCCCCGTCTACTACGCTATCTGGGGATACATGTGGGCCTCTCCGACCTGAATCCCCTCTACTACACCATCTGGGGATACATGTGGGCCTCTCCGACCTGAACCCTCTCTACTACGCCATCTGGGGATACATGTGGGCCTCTCCGACCTGAACCCCCTCTACTACGCCATCTGGGGATACATGTGGGCCTCTCCGACCTGAACCCCCTCTACTACACCATCTGGAGATACATATGGGCCTCTCCGACCTGAACCCCCTCTACTACGCCATCTGTGGATACATGTGGGCCTCTCCGACCTGAACCACCTCTACTACGCCATCTGGGGATACATGTGGGCCTCTCCGACCTGAACCCCATCTACTGCACCATCTGGGGATACATGTGGGCCTCTCCGACCTGAAACCACTCTACTACGCCATTTGGGGATACATGTGGGCCTCTCCGACCTGAACCCCCCTCAACTACGCCATCTGGGGATACATGTGGGCCTCTCCGACCTGAACCCCCTCTACTACGCCATCTGGGGATACATGTGGGCCTCTCCGACCTGAACCCCCTCTACTACGCCATCTGGGGATACATGTGGGCCTCTCCGACCTGAACCCCCGTCTACCACGCTTTCTGGGGACACATGTGGGCCTCTCCGACCTGAACCCCCGTCTACTACGCTATCTGGGGATACATGTGGGCCTCTCCGACCTGAATCCCCTCTACTACACCATCTGGGGATACATGTGGGCCTCTCCGATCTGAACCCTCTCTACTACGCCATCTGGGGATACATGTGGGCCTCTCCGACCTGAACCCCCTCTACTACGCCATCTGGGGATACATGTGGGCCTCTCCGACCTGAACCCCCGTCTACCACGCTTTCTGGGGACACATGTGGGCCTCTCCGACCTGAACCCCCGTCTACTACGCTATCTGGGGATACATGTGGGCCTCTCCGACCTGAATCCCCTCTACTACACCATCTGGGGATACATGTGGGCCTCTCCGACCTGAACCCTCTCTACTACGCCATCTGGGGATACATGTGGGCCTCTCCGACCTGAACTCCCTCTACTACGCCATCTGGGGATACATGTGGGCCTCTCCGACCTGAACCCCCTCTACTACGCCATCTGGGGATACATGTGGGCCTCTCCGACCTGAACCCCCTCTACTACGCCATCTGGGGATACATGTGGGCCTCTCCGACCTGAACCCCCGTCTACCACGCTTTCTGGGGACACATGTGGGCCTCTCCGACCTGAACCCCCGTCTACTACGCTATCTGGGGATACATGTGGGCCTCTCCGACCTGAATCCCCTCTACTACACCATCTGGGGATACATGTGGGCCTCTCCGACCTGAACCCTCTCTACTACGCCATCTGGGGATACATGTGGACCTCTCCGACCTGAACCCCCTCTACTACGCCATCTGGGGATACATGTGGGCATCTCCGACCTGAACCCCCGTCTACCACGCTTTCTGGGGACACATGTGGGCCTCTCCGACCTGAACCCCCGTCTACTACGCTATCTGGGGATACATGTGGGCCTCTCCGACCTGAATCCCCTCTACTACACCATCTGGGGATACATGTGGGCCTCTCCGACCTGAACCCTCTCTACTACGCCATCTGGGGATACATGTGGGCCTCTCCGACCTGAACCCCCTCTACTACGCCATCTGGGGATACATGTGGCCCTCTCCGACCTGAACCCCCTCTACTACACCATCTGGAGATACATATGGGCCTCTCCGACCTGAACCCCCTCTACTACGCCATCTGTGGATACATGTGGGCCTCTCCGACCTGAACCCCCTCTACTACGCCATCTGGGGATACATGTGGGCCTCTCCGACCTGAACCCCCTCTACTGCACCATCTGGGGATACATGTGGGCCTCTCCGACCTGAAACCACTCTACTACGCCATTTGGGGATACATGTGGGCCTCTCCGACCTGAACCCCCCTCTACTACGCCATCTGGGGATACATGTGGGCCTCTCCGACCTGAACCCCCTCTACTACGCCATCTGGGGATACATGTGGGCCTCTCCGACCTGAACCCCCTCTACTACGCCATCTGGGGATACATGTGGGCCTCTCCGACCTGAACCCCCGTCTACCACGCTTTCTGGGGACACATGTGGGCCTCTCCGACCTGAACCCCCGTCTACTACGCTATCTGGGGATACATGTGGGCCTCTCCGACCTGAATCCCCTCTACTACACCATCTGGGGATACATGTGGGCCTCTCCGACCTGAACCCTCTCTACTACGCCATCTGGGGATACATGTGGGCCTCTCCGACCTGAACCCCCTCTACTACGCCATCTGGGGATACATGTGGGCCTCTCCGACCTGAACCCCCGTCTACCACGCTTTCTGGGGACACATGTGGGCCTCTCCGACCTGAACCCCCGTCTACTACGCTATCTGGGGATACATGTGGGCCTCTCCGACCTGAATCCCCTCTACTACGCCGTCTGGGGATACATGTGGGCCTCTCCGACCTGAACCCCCGTCTACCACGCTTTCTGGGGACACATGTGGGCCTCTCCGACCTGAACCCCCGTCTACTACGCTATCTGGGGATACATGTGGGCCTCTCCGACCTGAATCCCCTCTACTACACCATCTGGGGATACATGTGGGCCTCTCCGACCTGAACCCTCTCTACTACGCCATCTGGGGATACATGTGGGCCTCTCCGACCTGAACCCCCTCTACTACGCCATCTGGGGATACATGTGGCCCTCTCCGACCTGAACCCCCTCTACTACACCATCTGGAGATACATATGGGCCTCTCCGACCTGAACCCCCTCTACTACGCCATCTGTGGATACATGTGGGCCTCTCCGACCTGAACCCCCTCTACTACGCCATCTGGGGATACATGTGGGCCTCTCCGACCTGAACCCCCTCTACTGCACCATCTGGGGATACATGTGGGCCTCTCCGACCTGAAACCACTCTACTACGCCATTTGGGGATACATGTGGGCCTCTCCGACCTGAACCCCCCTCTACTACGCCATCTGGGGATACATGTGGGCCTCTCCGACCTGAACCCCCTCTACTACGCCATCTGGGGATACATGTGGGCCTCTCCGACCTGAACCCCCTCTACTACGCCATCTGGGGATACATGTGGGCCTCTCCGACCTGAACCCCCGTCTACCACGCTTTCTGGGGACACATGTGGGCCTCTCCGACCTGAACCCCCGTCTACTACGCTATCTGGGGATACATGTGGGCCTCTCCGACCTGAATCCCCTCTACTACACCATCTGGGGATACATGTGGGCCTCTCCGACCTGAACCCTCTCTACTACGCCATCTGGGGATACATGTGGGCCTCTCCGACCTGAACCCCCTCTACTACGCCATCTGGGGATACATGTGGGCCTCTCCGACCTGAACCCCCGTCTACCACGCTTTCTGGGGACACATGTGGGCCTCTCCGACCTGAACCCCCGTCTACTACGCTATCTGGGGATACATGTGGGCCTCTCCGACCTGAATCCCCTCTACTACGCCGTCTGGGGATACATGTGGGCCTCTCCGACCTGAACCCCCGTCTACCACGCTTTCTGGGGACACATGTGGGCCTCTCCGACCTGAACCCCCGTCTACTACGCTATCTGGGGATACATGTGGGCCTCTCCGACCTGAATCCCCTCTACTACACCATCTGGGGATACATGTGGGCCTCTCCGACCTGAACCCTCTCTACTACGCCATCTGGGGATACATGTGGGCCTCTCCGACCTGAACCCCCTCTACTACGCCATCTGGGGATACATGTGGGCCTCTCCGACCTGAACCCCCGTCTACCACGCTTTCTGGGGACACATGTGGGCCTCTCCGACCTGAACCCCCGTCTACTACGCTATCTGGGGATACATGTGGGCCTCTCCGACCTGAATCCCCTCTACTACACCATCTGGGGATACATGTGGGCCTCTCCGACCTGAACCCTCTCTACTACGCCATCTGGGGATACATGTGGGCCTCTCCGACCTGAACCCCCTCTACTACGCCATCTGGGGATACATGTGGGCCTCTCCGACCTGAACCCCCTCTACTACACCATCTGGAGATACATATGGGCCTCTCCGACCTGAACCCCCTCTACTACGCTATCTGGGGATACATGTGGGCCTCTCCGACCTGAACCCCCTCTACTACACCATCTGGGGATACATGTGGGCCTCTCCGACCTGAACCCCCTCTACTACGCCATCTGGGGATACATGTGGGCCTCTCCGACCTGAACCCCCTCTACTACGCCATCTGGGGATACATGTGGGCCTCTCCGACCTGAACCCCCGTCTACTACGCTATCTGGGGATACATGTGGGCCTCTCCGACCTGAACCCCCGTCTACTACGCTATCTGGGGATACATGTGGGCCTCTCCGACCTGAACCCCCTCTACTACACCATCTGGGGATACATGTGGGCCTCTCCGACCTGAACCCCCTCTACTACGCCATCTGGGGATACATGTGGGCCTCTCCGACCTGAACCCCCTCTACTACGCCATCTGGGGATACATGTGGGCCTCTCCGACCTGAACCCCCTCTACTACACCATCTGGGGATACATGTGGGCCTCTCCGACCTGAACCCCCTCTATTACGCCATCTGGGGATACATGTGGGCCTCTCCGACCTGAACCCTCTCTACTACGCCATCTGGGGATACATGTGGGCCTCTCCGACCTGAACCCCCTCTACTACGCCATCTGGGGATACATGTGGGCCTCTCCGACCTGAACCCCCTCTACTACACCATCTGGAGATACATATGGGCCTCTCCGACCTGAACCCCCTCTACTACGCTATCTGGGGATACATGTGGGCCTCTCCGACCTGAACCCCCTCTACTACACCATCTGGGGATACATGTGGGCCTCTCCGACCTGAACCCCCTCTACTACGCCATCTGGGGATACATGTGGGCCTCTCCGACCTGAACCCCCTCTACTACGCCATCTGGGGATACATGTGGGCCTCTCCGACCTGAACCCCCGTCTACTACGCTATCTGGGGATACATGTGGGCCTCTCCGACCTGAACCCCCGTCTACTACGCTATCTGGGGATACATGTGGGCCTCTCCGACCTGAACCCCCTCTACTACACCATCTGGGGATACATGTGGGCCTCTCCGACCTGAACCCCCTCTACTACGCCATCTGGGGATACATGTGGGCCTCTCCGACCTGAACCCCCTCTACTACGCCATCTGGGGATACATGTGGGCCTCTCCGACCTGAACCCCCTCTACTACACCATCTGGGGATACATGTGGGCCTCTCCGACCTGAACCCCCTCTATTACGCCATCTGGGGATACATGTGGGCCTCTCCGACCTGAATCCCCTCTACTACGCCATCTGGGGATACATGTGGGCCTCTCCGACCTGAACCCCCTCTACTACGCCATCTGGGGATACATGTGGGCCTCTCCGACCTGAACCCCCTCTACTACGCATTCTGGGGATACATGTGAGCCTCTTCGACCTGAACCCCCTCTACTACGCCATCTGGGGATACATGTGGGCCTCTCCGACCTGAACCCCCTCTACTACGCCATCTGGGGATACATGTGGGCCTCTCCAACCTGAACCCCCTCTACTACGCCATCTGGGGATACATGTGGGCCTCTCCGACCTGAACCCCCTCTACTACGCCATCTGGGGATACATGTGGGCCTCTCCGACCTGAACCCCCTCTACTACGCCATCTGGGGATACATGTGGGCCTCTCCGACCTAAACCCCCTCTACTACGCCATCTGGGGATACATGTGGGCCTCTCCGGCCTGAACCCCCTCTACTACGTCATCTGGGGATACATGTGAGCCTCTTCGACCTGAACCCCCTCTACTACGCCATCTGGGGATACATGTGGGCCTCTCCGACCTGAACCCCCTCTACTACGCCAACTGGGAATACATGTGGGCAAAGGTCTGTGCCAGAGTACGGCGCCGAGTCGATGCTTTGAAATCATCTCTGAAGAGATCTTGGGATAATCTTTTCCCAGTGTATCTTTTTTGCCGGGATAGAAAATATTCACAACGTCTGAACACCGTAATTTATAAACGAGCCCGTTCAAATGGAATCTCAACTTTTGGCGTGCTTGGTTACTCGCATCGTGAAGGTTTTGATATTTTCTTGTGCTTTGTTGTGCCGGTGAGACGATGCGGAAGAATACTGGTTTATTGTCGGACGTTTCGGTTTTTTAAAACCATCATCAGCAATTACCATCAAACTTGGGTAATTAAACTCGGGTTTAATTTGGGTTTAATTACCCAAGTTTGAGGGTAATTGCTGATGATGGTTTTAAAAAACCGAAACGTCCGACAATAAACCAGTATTCTTCCGCATCGTCTCACCGGCACAACAAAGCACAAGAAAAAGAAATCTCAACTGTATGTACTTGTATGTACTGTACTTGTATGTACTGTATGTACCTGTATGTACTTGTTGAGCTTGAAAAAACTGTTGAATTAAAACTTGAAGCTTTTCTGTTGTATAAGAAATCCGTTAATAAGCAATTTGTATTGAATCTGCCTCACCATGGACATCATTAAAATGAAAAGGAGAGGCGATAGTTCAAACCACATGAAGCCGACTTTTACTGTGAAACTGCCCGATATACTGACGACACATCTCAACCTGATTGAAGCGTCCGCATACAGCAACACAACCCAGCCAATGAGCATTTCAGGTGCATAGAGGTCCCGCAGAGCGTACCAGATCAATTGGCCTGGAACCTTTTTTAGGTGGAAAAAGCAAGGTTGAGAAGTTGAAAAAATCGAAATGAGAGGAAAAAACTTAAAGATTTGAAATATGTAGTAAAGTTGGATACCGTAGTCGGGGGACGGCCCTAGAAATTTGTCCCGCTTTTAAAACTTTCAGTCTTTTGGGTAGTAACGGAATTTTAACCTCCTTACCCCTCTCATAGCTCTTCATATTCAATTATATTAGGTTCCTGAACAGGGCTTCCCCTTACCCGTCTCTTTATTTCTTGCTTCTTATTTTACTGTCAACTGTTTTCTATCCTCTTCTTCTACTGCCCAACTATTTAGGGTTTGGAAAAAAATCCGTTATTCCCTACTCCACACCATTGATGTTAAGTTAAGTGAAAGGCTGTCAAAACCCATATTACCAATTCTTTCTGCTTAAGGAACCCTCTACACTCCTTCCTCCTTCTGTTACTTTTCATCTTTTGTTCGATTAAAGAGAATCAATTTTTTTATTACTCCTCCAAAACTTCATCCCTTGTCTGAAAAAGGGTCTCAAGAGCCTCAACTTGCATTGCTACTCATCCATTGTTGTGTGAGAGGTTTTAAACACCACTATCTCTTCTCCAGTTTCGCATTTTTAATCAACTAGGGAATCCAAACTTTCTTTCTCTTTGTGAACAACTCATCATTCTTGTGTCGGTATCCCTCAGAATAATTCCCCTTCCCCAACATCTTCCATCATTCCGCATTCACATTTTCAGTACTTGACATTTTTATGCAACGTTGTATGTATGAAAAATGATCACAGTCCCAAAATTGCATGCCATTCGGAGGTGATTCTGGAGCAGCTCGGAACCTGGAAAGAGTAATGGGAGACTGAGTTGCTCTCGCCTTACAAAAAGTAATTCTGTCTATTTTTTCTGCCTTGTAGAAAATTCGCTTTTGAAAGTCACATCGCTTTGTAATATAAGTCGTGTTCCTGTGGAATTTCGAGCTTCCACAGCGTCATTCTTCTCCCTACGTGCACGGTTGCTCCCCGCACCGTCTCTTCCCTCGTCTGTGAGAGTCCTTTCCCGAGAAGATTTGGCGCTCCGGGATCGTAGCGCGCTCATCAAGCGACAGAAGAGGAAGAATAGCACTTCGATCGCGACTGCTTGCCTCGCTCAACCTCCGCTCAACGCTCAGATCCCATAATCGATGATTTCCCGATGTGGCTTGTTGATCTTGATAAAGCGTTTAAATTTAAACAATTTATTTAAACAGCGTCATTCAATTTTTTTACAACTAAACACTGTAAATTTTTTCTTCCTAAAGTTTGACCTTGAAGATCTGAACACTCGCAAAAATCTTCAAATCTTCAACCAACTCCGTGCTTACAGAAATCTTCAACCAACTCCGTGCATACAGAAATCTTCAACCAACTCCGTGCTTACAGAAATCTTCAACCAACTCCGTGCTTACAGAAATCTTCAACCAACTCCGTGCTTACAGAAATCTTCAACCAACTCCGTGCATACAGAAATCTTCAACCAACTCCGTGCTTACAGAAATCTTCAACCAACTCCGTGCTTACAGAAATCTTCAACCAACTCCGTGCTTACAGAAATCTTCAACCAACTCCGTGCATACAGAAATCTTCAACCAACTCCGTGCTTACAGAAATCTTCAACCAACTCCGTGCTTACAGAAATCTTCAACCAACTCCGTGCTTACAGAAATCTTCAACCAACTCCGTGCTTACAGAAATCTTCAACCAACTCCGTGCTTACAGAAATCTTCAACCAATTCCGTGCTTACAGAAATCTTCAACCAACTCCGTGCTTACAGAAATCTTCAACCAACTCCGTGCATACAGAAATCTTCAACCAACTCCGTGCATACAGAAATCTTCAACCAACTCCGTGCTTACAGAAATCTTCAACCAACTCCGTGCTTACAGAAATCTTCAACCAACTCCGTGCATACAGAAATCTTCAACCAACTCCGTGCTTACAGAAATCTTCAACCAACTCCGTGCTTACAGAAATCTTCAACCAACTCCGTGCTTACAGAAATCTTCAACCAACTCCGTGCTTACAGAAATCTTCAACCAACTCCGTGCTCACAGAAATCTTCAACCAACTCCGTGCTTACAGAAATCTTCAACCAACTCCGTGCTTACAGAAATCTTCAACCAACTCCGTGCTTACATAAATCTTCAACCGACTCCGTGCTTACAGAAATCTTCAACCAACTCCGTACTTACAGAAATCTTCAACCAACTCCGTGCTTACAGAAATCTTCAACCAACTCCGTGCTTACAGAAATCTTCAACCAACTCCGTGCTTACAGAAATCTTCAACCAATTCCGTGCTTTCAGAGAAGGAAAAACCACCCATGATCATTAAACGATAACATTGTTAGACGTTTGAATGTTAGTTTGAGTGGCTCGGGTATCAGAGCGAGTCATCGATCTTAGATATGAAGAATCTTTCGGTTACTCCTTCCAGCAGCAATTTCTTCCAAGAACTGTTTTAATTAAAGTTATACATTTAGCAGTTGCATTTGAATTCAAGGTCCTTGAGTATATCACGAAAATTTCCTTTTATTATCATTCATTCATTCTTTCTTCATTCTTTATTTCCATGTACATGTGTGTTTAACGTGGAATCGAAATATAAAAAAAACAATATAACATGGATTTTTATATATGATAAAATTAAGAAATGAAAAAGAAGAAGGTGAGGTAATACAGTGGCAGTGTATTAAAGCCATTAGTCAGAAACAATAGGGCTAGGTAAAATATCATGTGATTGACGGGTTCATCAGTCTAGCACAGAACACTTCTCGTTCGTGAACTTTCTCCTCTTTCTACACAGACTTTAATCTTTCATCGCATCTGCAAATCGACATTGTTTTTATAATGCGAGTCTTCTCTTTCGTCATGTTACTTGCATTTTTTGAGTCTTCGTTACGATTACTTTTCCTCTCGAATAACCCTCCGAGTCTCATCCTTCACTTACTCTCGCCATCTCCGAGTCTGAGTATTCTTTTTTTCTTTTTTTCTCCGTCTCGTCCCTCTTCTTCTCGTACTTTTTATTCTCACTATTCCGTGATGCTCAGAGCGAGTAACCCGATGTTGTTTTTTCTTTCACTTTTCACAACTCTACAAGCCTTATTTAGTATGTTTCTCGGCTTATCTATGAGGCAGATTCGGTGTCTTCATAAGTTCGTTTACTGACTGAAGTAACTCAACTCAACACTGGGTCTTTTAAATGTAAGTACGTCTTCACGCCTGATTACCCAGTCTTGTTGATGTGACTATCTTCCAACTATCCTCTTGTCCTAATTTTCATAAATATTTATGTATATATACTTGTTTGTGTAGAATGGCCTTTTCGAATGACCACTTAGAGTTTATCAAGAAGGGTTGGAGGTTTTTCTTGATTGAAACTTTTTCGGGGAATGAATATGATCTGAAAATTGAATCTTCCCGCTGGGCTTAGAAATGTTCAAACTGATCAAATACGAAAGACGTACCTGAACCGTTTTCGATTCAACACTTTTTTTATAGGATAATTACATTTCTTATAACTCACAGTAACAAAAATTGAAAGCAGTTGAGATTAAATAGATTAAGAGCTAATACAGGAAACTCTAGTTCGTGGGATTACACGTAACTGGTAACACGCTGGCACTTCCGGAGAAAGAATTGAAAGGTTGCTTGCTGGGATTTTTCCCCGTCTGACGGTAAATTTACATCTTGATCAGTCCTCCTTGCTTCGGAATTATGTTCAAGGACAAGTACGACTCGAAACACACTGGCAACAGTGGCCATTCATGACTCTACAGCCTTAAGAGCCTGTCACGGATGGAGCCGGATCATCCAGTCCAGAATCGAGCGCGACCTCAGGTGGCGGATAGAGGGATGCCTCCCTACGAATAATTCGTGCTGGGAGGTAGCGGGAGAAATCCCGCCGCGGACCAAAACTGGGTAGTATAGCTCGTCAAAGGAGGGCGATGCCGGACCGGTCTGGGTATGCCACCGGACAAAACATCAGCCGATACTCCGCTATACTTTTCAATGGCGAGTCGAGGCGCCAGTCAAATAGCCTCTTGCCTATCTCCGGTCAACGACAGGCGAGACGTCTCTACTCCCACCTAAAAAGATGCTAGGCCGGCTTGACCACCCACTCACAAGGCCTATAGCATGAACAGGTTGCTACAACGATGTCCGCCTTCACAAGGTGCAGCATGACAGTCTCAGGACTGCAAAGGACATCAAAACCCTTCTCCGGACGCATCTTGTACGTAGAACACGAGAACTTCTCTCATTAAAGAGAGTGTTCATAACCAAGTCTTCGATGCGGGATGCTTGCCAGCAACAACAACAACAACAACTTTTCAAAGTTAGTCCTCTTAGTTTCAAAATTAGTCATCTAAACATCCAACACTCCTCCGTTAAATCGTGAAATGTGGAACCATGCTACAATAAAAAAAACTCCTTCCATTGAGTTTGACTGAGAGAACAAGTCACTTGAACCTCTCACATAGCACTATCCTCAACGATGACAGGAAATGACTAAAACATTCTACTAACCAAACGATTCTGTTGATAGTTTACAGTCGTGAGTGAATGAGAACTGCAAGAAGTAGGTTGGAAGTTTACTTAGAGAAAAACAGCCCACACAGTAAAACAAACATGAACTTATAGAGCGCTGGTTAGGAATATTATTATACAGGGTGACCCATATTACCTGTTACCAAAATTAAGCGATTCATTCCAGCGTTCTCCTTCCGATAGGTGTGGTCTGTTTTTAATATTAGATACGTTTCTGTTATTATACGGGAATTGATTTTTTAGCTCATTAAGTTCTCTTTGCAGGTGATGGCAGATTTTCCACAACTGCGTACAGCAATCATTCGATTTCATAAGCTTAAATACACCAATACTCGCAGCGCGAAAACGCTTCGTATGGAGGACAGTTAAACGATACCAGGAGCTAGGAACACTTGCTGATCGTGACATGAGCAAAAGCAAGGTAATGGCTGTCCTCAATATGTTCGCACTTCTGGATTGATCAAGGCCATGCGAAAGAGAGTTGCTCGAATTTCTCGACGGAGCCTCAACAAAATGGCACAGCAGTTCGGAGTCAGTCGCACTTCGCTTCAAACAGGGGTCTGAGAGGATCTAAGACTTACATGTTATCGTCAGAAAAAAATCGCGGCTTTATCTCCCAAGAGCCAGGAGCAGCGGCTGAAGAAGTGCAGAGATATCATTGCTTGTACGCGGACTGGATCTCATTTGAGAACAGTTTTCTACGAGGAGAAGCTGTTTACCGTAGAAGAAGCGTACAACCCAAAAACGTACGTGTACTAGCTAGGAATGGTAGAGCCTTCAATTCATCTAAAATCATGGTTTGGGGTGGTGTCTCCGTCACAACCTAATCTCCTTCAGTATTCGTCAAGCCTGCAGTCAATATCGACAAGAATTATCTTCAGAAACACATCCTATGAGACGTACTACTACCATGGTCCCCATCTCACTACAGAAATCCACCCTGGACACTTCAGCAAGATTCAGCTCCGGCTCACGAAGCAAAACAGACACAAGAATGGTGTGAGAGGCATTTTCCTAGCTTCATCTCAGCGGCCGAATGGCCATCGTGCTCACTGGACCAGACCTATGGACTACTCGGTTTGGTCGTACTTGAAAGCAAAGTCATTCTCATCCTAACCAGAATTTGGAGTCGGTCAAGCACGCCTTGCAGACGAAGTGGGACAATATCGACGTCTTCACACCGTTTATTTTATTATATTGACCCAATTAGTATTACAAAATTAACTTAACATGGTACTTTTTTACTTAGTCTGGTAGGCGCGTCGCGGCGCCCTTAGCGTCGCGGCCCCTCAATTTGGACACTTCAGCAAGATTCAGCTCCGGCTCACGAAGCAAAACAGACACAAGAATGGTGTGAGAGGCATTTTCCTAGCTTCATCTCAGCGGCCGAATGGCCATCGTGCTCACTGGACCAGACCTATGGACTACTCGGTTTGGTCGTACTTGAAAGCAAAGTCATTCTCATCCTAACCAGAAATTGGAGTCGGTCAAGCACGCCTTGCAGACGAAGTGGGACAATATCGACGTCTTCACACCGTTTATTTTATTATATTGACCCAATTAGTATTACAAAATTAACTTAACATGGTACTTTTTTACTTAGTCTGGTAGGCGCGTCGCGGCGCCCTTAGCGTCGCGGCCCCTCAATTTGTTTTTCTCTTTTTTTCTTCTTTTCTCTTTCTTTTCTTTTCCTTTTTTAAAAAAATTATCTTTATAAATTTTGGGGAAAGGAAAGGGGGAGGAGGAGGGGGGTTTACCTAAGCAGGGAAGGGGCCCTAAAGGGGGAAGGGGAGAGGAAGAGGGCCCTACCTAAGCAAGGGGGTAGGGGCCCTAGGGAGGGGGGGGGGAGGGGGAAGGGGGGCCCTAAAGAGGGAAAGCGGGGCCCTGAGGAGAAAGGGGGAAGGGAGTTTTCATGAATGAAATCTCTTTCTGAGAAAAAAATTAATAAAAGCCGCGACGCGAAAGGGGCCGCGACGCGCCTACCAGACGAAGTAAGTAAGTGCCTTTAATTTTTGGTAAACAAGCTATCCAGTAAAAACTTCGTAACGGGTAATATGGCCAACTCTGTAATTGTGTCCTGGTGATTTAATTTTCCGAAGTATTAGCATATCAGAGGTGCTCACCAATGGTTTTCTTCTCAAAATAAAACCAGATTTTGTCGAAGATCCATGACTTTGTCTTAGTTGAAGCAAGCCTTTGAAAAAATCAACATATCATCTACACATTCTCTTTTCATCGTTTCACAAGACTCTTTTTTCTTTCTCTTCCTCTTTCTTGCTCTCTAAATCTTCATCTCTCTCCGCTTCTCTGTTTTCTTTCTCTCTTTTTCTTTCTCTTCCTCTTTCTTGCTCTCTAAATCTTCATCTCTCTCCGCTTCTCTGTTTTCTTTCTCTCTTTATCTTTCTCTTCCTCTTTCTTGCTCTCTAAATCTTCATCTCTCTCCGCTTCTCTGTTTTCTTTCTCTCTTTTTCTTTCTCTTCCTCTTTCTTGCTCTCTAAATCTTCATCTCTCTCCGCTTCTCTGTTTTCTTTCTCTCTTTATCTTTCTCTTCCTCTTTCTTGCTCTCTAAATCTTCATCTCTCTCCGCTTCTCTGTTTTCTTTCTCTCTTTTTCTTTCTCTTCCTCTTTGTTGCTCTCTAAATCTTCATCTCTCTCCGCTTCTCTGTTTTCTTTCTCTCTTTTTCTTTCTCTTCCTCTTTCTTGCTCTCTAAATCTTCATCTCTCTCCGCTTCTCTGTTTTCTTTCTCTCTTTATCTTTCTCTTCCTCTTTCTTGCTCTCTAAATCTTCATCTCTCTCCGCTTCTCTGTTTTCTTTCTCTCTTTTTCTTTCTCTTCCTCTTTCTTGCTCTCTAAATCTTCATCTCTCTCCGCTTCTCTGTTTTCTTTCTCTCTTTTTCTTTCTCTTCCTCTTTCTTGCTCTCTAAATCTTCATCTCTCTCCGCTTCTCTGTTTTCTTTCTCTCTTTTTCTTTCTCTTCCTCTTTCTTGCTCTCTAAATCTTCATCTCTCTCCGCTTCTCTGTTTTCTTTCTCTCTTTTTCTTTCTCTTCCTCTTTCTTGCTCTCTAAATCTTCATCTCTCTCCGCTTCTCTGTTTTCTTTCTCTCTTTATCTTTCTCTTCCTCTTTCTTGCTCTCTAAATCTTCATCTCTCTCCGCTTCTCTGTTTTCTTTCTCTCTTTTTCTTTCTCTTCCTCTTTCTTGCTCTCTAAATCTTCATCTCTCTCCGCTTCTCTGTTTTCTTTCTCTCTTTTTCTTTCTCTTCCTCTTTCTTGCTCTCTAAATCTTCATCTCTCTCCGCTTCTCTGTTTTCTTTCTCTCTTTTTCTTTCTCTTCCTCTTTCTTGCTCTCTAAATCTTCATCTCTCTCCGCTTCTCTGTTTTCTTTCTCTCTTTTTCTTTCTCTTCCTCTTTCTTGCTCTCTAAATCTTCATCTCTCTCCGCTTCTCTGTTTTCTTTCTCTCTTTATCTTTCTCTTCCTCTTTCTTGCTCTCTAAATCTTCATCTCTCTCCGCTTCTCTGTTTTCTTTCTCTCTTTTTCTTTCTCTTCCTCTTTCTTGCTCTCTAAATCTTCATCTCTCTCCGCTTCTCTGTTTTCTTTCTCTCTTTTTCTTTCTCTTCCTCTTTCTTGCTCTCTAAATCTTCATCTCTCTCCGCTTCTCTGTTTTCTTTCTCTCTTTATCTTTCTCTTCCTCTTTCTTGCTCTCTAAATCTTCATCTCTCTCCGCTTCTCTGTTTTCTTTCTCTCTTTATCTTTCTCTTCCTCTTTCTTGCTCTCTAAATCTTCATCTCTCTCCGCTTCTCTGTTTTCTTTCTCTCTTTTTCTTTCTCTTCCTCTTTCTTGCTCTCTAAATCTTCATCTCTCTCCGCTTCTCTGTTTTCTTTCTCTCTTTATCTTTCTCTTCCTCTTTCTTGCTCTCTAAATCTTCATCTCTCTCCGCTTCTCTGTTTTCTTTCTCTCTTTTTCTTTCTCTTCCTCTTTCTTGCTCTCTAAATCTTCATCTCTCTCCGCTTCTCTGTTTTCTTTCTCTCTTTTTCTTTCTCTTCCTCTTTCTTGCTCTCTAAATCTTCATCTCTCTCCGCTTCTCTGTTTTCTTTCTCTCTTTAACTTTCTCTTCCTCTTTCTTGCTCTCTAAATCTTCATCTCTCTCCGCTTCTCTGTTTTCTTTCTCTCTTTTTCTTTCTCTTCCTCTTTCTTGCTCTCTAAATCTTCATCTCTCTCCGCTTCTCTGTTTTATTTCTCTCTTTTTCTTTCTCTTCCTCTTTCTTGCTCTCTAAATCTTCATCTCTCTCCGCTTCTCTGTTTTCTTTCTCTCTTTATCTTTCTCTTCCTCTTTCTTGCTCTCTAAATCTTCATCTCTCTCCGCTTCTCTGTTTTCTTTCTCTCTTTATCTTTCTCTTCCTCTTTCTTGCTCTCTAAATCTTCATCTCTCTCCGCTTCTCTGTTTTCTTTCTCTCTTTTTCTTTCTCTTCCTCTTTCTTGCTCTCTAAATCTTCATCTCTCTCCGCTTCTCTGTTTTCTTTCTCTCTTTATCTTTCTCTTCCTCTTTCTTGCTCTCTAAATCTTCATCTCTCTCCGCTTCTCTGTTTTCTTTCTCTCTTTTTTTTTCTCTTCCTCTTTCTTGCTCTCTAAATCTTCATCTCTCTCCGCTTCTCTGTTTTCTTTCTCTCTTTTTCTTTCTCTTCCTCTTTCTTGCTCTCTAAATCTTCATCTCTCTCCGCTTCTCTGTTTTCTTTCTCTCTTTATCTTTCTCTTCCTCTTTCTTGCTCTCTAAATCTTCATCTCTCTCCGCTTCTCTGTTTTCTTTCTCTCTTTATCTTTCTCTTCCTCTTTCTTGCTCTCTAAATCTTCATCTCTCTCCGCTTCTCTGTTTTCTTTCTCTCTTTTTCTTTCTCTTCCTCTTTCTTGCTCTCTAAATCTTCATCTCTCTCCGCTTCTCTGTTTTCTTTCTCTCTTTTTCTTTCTCTTCCTCTTTCTTGCTCTCTAAATCTTCATCTCTCTCCGCTTCTCTGTTTTCTTTCTCTCTTTATCCAACGCTAGAAATTCTTTCTTCTTTTACACTCTCTTCTTCTGCACTCTCTTTTTTGTCCCGATTGTTTTGCAATGTTATTCTAACGGCGCCAACCCGTATACTTCCCAGTGAATCTTTTTATTATCATCGCCTCGCATCCTCTATCACTCATTATCATCTTTTTTGCTCTTCTGTATTTCTCTTCTTTTGTTTTTGTTATGCTTTCCCTTCTCTCCTTTTTCTTCCTCTCTATTTTTCGCATAGCTAATTCTTTTTCCATTTTCCCATTTGTATATATTTGTATCTCTCCAAGTTTTTTAGCATGCGTTCTCAAGCTCTCTCTGTCGCTCTCTCTAATTCTCTTCTTCTCTGCATCTCTTTTACTCTTAATCTATTATTTTCTTCACTTTTATACCTCCCTCTAATTTTGCTTCCTTTATCGGCTCATCCTACTAGTTTCTCACTTCTTTTCATTCATGTTGTGAATTTCTTCAACGACTCGGTCCTGAGCCCTCAAATTTCTTTTTTTGCAGTTTTTTCTTCTTCTTGCTATCAAATGACTGCTAATTCAGGCGGCATTCAGCCTCCTTATGCTTTTCATGAACGAATGTCACTATTATAGAATGGTCCAATATTAAATTAAACTCACCGAGAACAAATAACAAAAAACTATTTTTGGTAACGTTAAACTCTCTTTATTAAAAATCCAATGAGAGCCTTAAAAACCGCCTGAATATTTTTCGAATTACTGGAAAAGAGTTCTCATTGTCCATGTTACCCCACAGAGTAGAAATTTACAAGTTCAAGCGACCAGTGATGCCATTACCTTGCTTTCGCTCATGTCATTCCTTCTGTCTTTCCTCATGCTAATCATCGTGAGAATTGTCAACCTGCCCTGCTTTTCACTCCGATATATATTTTCCATCTTTTTTTTTTCAAATTCAAAAGCTTCTCATCCGTCTTATTCTCAAAAAAGTCGAGTTCTTACTGTTTGTCTGCCTCCGCATCATTTCTGTTCTACTATTCAAAAAAAATCCGACAGGAACTGGACGCCTTGCAGCAAAATTGAACTGAATTGTCCAATATTTGACTACAAATGTTGGAAATTGACGTTTATTGACTTTGCCGTGGCGTGGAAGCATTTAAATTCAAATGAATCCTATTACATGCTGAAGCAGCTGTTAGACCTGAAAAAGCTCGCGATGGTCAGAGGAAGCTCCGTAACGACCGGACAATCTTCCACCCAAGTTCAAACTGTCTTCACGACCTCACTGCGTCCATTTCATCTGCCACTTGCGACAATCGTCCCGTGTTCGACCTTCCAACAACAGGTTAGTAGGATTAAGCAGGGGTGAAAACACTCTGAATAGAGTAGGAACTCGCTCTGAGGCTTACAAGAAGAAAGATATTCAAAAAAAGATTCCGGTTCCAAATAAGTCTTACAAAATGCTATCTCTTTCACTATTAAACCACAGAAAGCTTATTTGAAAGTTACAACGGATAAATTTCACTAAAGTGAGATTTACAGAAAAACTCACTAGTGATTAAAAACTATTTGCAGGATTCATAAAACAATATACATATACAAGAGTGATATGATATGATCAAGTATGTATGTCGAAATTTATTCCGAAATATGGAAACGATGGTAGAAGTGAAGAGATCTATTTTTGAATGAGATAGAAAATTTGACTCAGATTAGGTCTTCGAGGTACTCCGTGTGTTAATACAGTGAGGGGGGGGGTTAGGTGGTGAGGACTGTGAATATATTTTCAATGATTGTTATATCACTACGTTTTGGTGTATGAGTAGCAATCAAAAGTAAACCATTTCTACGTTTTTGCGATAACATTTCTGCTCAAAGCAGATGGCGAGTCCGTTCCTCAAAGTGCTGTGATCGGAAACTGCTAAATCGTACGATTGAGCTACGATGAACGCGCACACCGACACCAGGCCCGAGTGACAGACCCTTCGGCAAATTCTTCTCGCAACTACATGGATCAAACATCTCCATGCTACACGGCGTCCTCCGGAAGCGACGCTCCACCAACACGAATGAAATGCGCGGGCAACTGGCCGAAAGAACATCAAATCTCGAGAGAAGTCCGATTCACCACCCTCAACATCGGCACACTGACCGGGCGCTGCCGTGAGTTAGCAGACCTTTTCAAACGCCGCGGAATCAATATAGCATGCGTGTCTGAGATGAGATGGAAAGGGCAGAAGTCACGGAACAGAGGTGAAGGATATAAGCTGATCTATACATAATGGACTGACGAAGTCCAACGGGGTCGCCATCGTAGTGAGTGAAGATCTTCAAAACCGAGTAGCCTAAGTTCAACGTCACTCTGAACGCCTGATTTCTATTTCCATTGTTGCCGATGACTTGAACGCCGATGATTTTCCCCGCATATGCCCCACAAACCGGATGAGACGAAGAGAATAAGAGCAAGTTCTGGCAGAATCTACACGACCATGTTATGAACTGCCCCGCAGAAGATCTTCTGGTACTTGGAGGGGATATCAACGGACATGGTGGAGGAGAAAGCAACGGATACATTTGTCACGGTGGAAAAGGATATGGGAATAGGAATAGCGATGGATGCCGAATCCTCGAGTTCACAGAAGCAGCTGGTCTTGTCATATCCAACACCTTCTTCCAAAAGAGAACGAGCCAGATGATCACGTATTCCAGCGGCTCTAACCGCAGCCAAATCGACTTCATGTTATAACGAAAATGACACTCTCCGGCAGTGATCGACACGAAGGTGATTCCGTCCGAGTGCCTTGCCCCTCAACACAAGCTGGTCATCACTGACCTACGTGTCAACGTGAAGACGAAAGTGCAAGTAACTGACCCGGGAACATAAGGAACATAAATTAGTCGTCGTCACTGGTTTCTCTTTCCCTGAAATCGATGCGGAAGACATAAACAGGACATGGGCCTCGCTTCGAGACTCTGCAACCGCCAACGCGAGAAAAGTTCCTATAACAACGAAACCTGGACGCCGAAGAATCGAAAAGCAGAAACGGCTTTGGACAGATGAAGTGCAGCATACAGTTCCAACAGAGTAAGCTGCTTACAAGAGATGGTTCATCGAGAAGACAGGCAAAAACTGGGAGGAGTACAAGGCTGCAAAAAAAGAAGCAAAGCGAACCGTAGCCTCCGCGCGAGCACCGCACGAGCTCATCATGTACGCCCTTCGGTACAACGTAGTGCCTGAACTTCTAATTGATTGGAACCGGCTACTCTACGTAAATGCCACGAGCAGCGTCGAGTGTCCCGTCGGAATCTGGGATAGTTTTTTAGTGAATGTGAACGTACATCAAAGATCAGCGCTTTCGTCACTCCTCTTCATTCTTGTCACGGACACTATTACTCGCGACCTACAGGGTGACCTTGCATGGACCATCGTGTAAGCGGAGGATGTGTTTCTAACAGCAAAAATCAGAGATGAGCTCCAACGAAAAGTGAAGGATTGGAGCAGCTGAATCAGTCCGTTCGGACTACGCATTAATATATCTTAAAGACGGAGTACTTGAAACCGTCACACTCCGAAGACATCATCAATGTAAACGGCGAAGATCTGAGGTGGACAGGTGGAGTTAATCGGTACATGTCAGAGCTCTCTACCTTAAATCAAATCTCCAGAGCAATGGAGGCATCGACTCTGACGTCACGTGTCAACGGAAAATGGATGAATTGGAGAAATTTCACAAGCGTACTATGCGACGGAAAGATCCCTCTGCGCCTCAAGTCGAAGATATATCGGACAGTAATGCGCCCGTAGCTTTGTATGGAACCGAATGCTGGCCAACTATGAGAACAGTTGAGCGACGTCTACAAACTATGGAAATATTCCGTTGGATCATGGGAATCTTTTTCCGCGAGCACTTATAAAATGTGACCATAAGGAGAAGATTTGGCGTCAACCCCATTGACGAGAAGATGCGCGAAAATCGGCTGTAATGGTTCGGCCATGTCACCAGAGCATCACCGGAAACTGTAGCCAGCAAAGCCTACAATCTCAAAGTTGACGGCCGGCGACCGAGAGGTCGACCGAAACAGCGATGGCAAGACATCATCAATGACAGTGATCTAAGTTCGAGAGATGCCTTCAATCGGGTCAATCGGAAAGAGAAGATCCACAAAGTGGACCCTGTTATTGCGGGACAACTCTAAGAAGAAGAAAAAGATTTGTGCTCAAAGCAGAGGTCTGCAAAGCTGCGCCTGCACTCGAGGGTGGATTGAGAAGTGTCTTCTCATTCTGAGAGATACATTTTCCATACCAAAAACATCATTTTTGCACAGAAAACGTCGATTGAAGACCCGTTGTGCTCTTCCGAGTCACACGACAATGCCAATAGACGTTGTTGACCATAACTCGCACGCCAACTTCAGAAGTGGAAGGATGAAACACTTTCGAGCACGCAACAAAACATCAATGAATGATGTTTTCATTTCTCAGAGAATTAGGTTTTTTTTAAGTTAAAAGACTTTTTGCTCGTCACATATTTATGACTTCTGAACAAGAGATATGATTTGAAAATAGAACCAATATCTCTATGACATACTTACTTGGGGAGGCACTGGAGAACGATAAGTGAAACAGTTATGACAAGTGTTAAATAGATTGATTTTTCTGAGATGGTAGTAGTTGGTGCTGAACATATGTCTCATACATATCTAATGGTAAGTGTAAAATCCATTTAATCGAAAGTATACAACATTTCCGCTCGCATTTTTATCGAACAAAACAATTCCGCTGTATTAGATCAATACTGCTAGTTTCAATGTCATGTATTGATTTTGTTCTACACGTGATTGTATAACAATGCTTCACGTAACAAATCATTCATCATTCATGTTGTCTGATAAAAGGATGTGAATCAATTTTTAAAAAAATTAAAAAAATTGAAAAAAGGCTACGTTACAGGATAGGTTATTTTTCGAGAAAAATATCTGAAGCTTTTTTTTGCCGTGCAAAACTAGCAGGCTTCACTGAAGATGACAGTTCATTCTCGTTGAGATATTTTTTTCTAAAGTTGTCAATAGCAGAGAATTTGCTTGTTTCGCATGAGAGTTTCTTGAAGTACCTGAAAATAGCGAGTATTACAAGTATAAATATTTGTGTGAAGCATCAATAGAACATTATTGATGTTCGTCTCCATTCACATGATGGAATAGATGAATGTTATGTAAATATTGTATTTAGTAAGATCAATTATTCATGTCAAAAACTGCGTTTTCCGTGAAGAAAACGAACTAATTATGAGAAACTCTTCGATATCCACGAAAAGAATGAGGGAAATACTGAATAATTGAAAAACAACGGAGAAGTACAGAGAGATGAAAATAGAGAGAGGAAGAAAAGATATAGAAAAATATAAAAAAAGGGTTTAGAAACAAAATGACACCATTTTTTGTTCCGCTCTCCTGCATTTTAGTTGTGCGTAGTTTAAGCGTGACACTGCGATGCATTCCTAAGAAACTTACAAGTCAAAATTAGCCGAATTATGTCAAAATTAGCCGAACTGAAGAAGGAGCTGTACCAAAACAAACGAGCAACAGCTACCCAAAGATTGCTCTTCAAAACATAACTCGATCATTACCTAACTTCGAGCATGATTGGAGAACAAAAATGTTTTCTTATTTTTTTTGTTGAAGGAACTTAGGCATGAGAAAAAGACAATTTTGACATGTTATTCACCGGCACGAATTTATGGATAAGTAATCATTGATTGACAACTAAGCATTTCCGAGAAAAAAAACTTCACTAAAATTAACTCACAACTCATCTAATTTCCAAAAAAAAATTTGGCTTGATGTAAACAGATTTTTTACCAAGAAAAGTTTTTCTTATATTATTGCGCAAGAAAGTAGCCTCAGTTTTTTTATGTAAAAAAATTTATTTGTTAAGTCAAACAACAACCTCAATCAACAAAGTATAATCCATTATGGTTTAGTGTGTGTTGTCATCGTGAGCACATCGTGGATTTCCTTGTGGTAGAACGATGGAGAGAGCGAATCGAAGAAGTCTTGCAACCATGATTTTACCTCACCTTCGTACTCAAATTTTTTTCTCTGCGAGGTGGTTGTGCATGGACCGGAATAGGTGGTAATCAGAAGATGCCATGTCGGGCGAGTACGGTGGGTGAAGCATCAACTCCCATCTCTCTAACAGCTTCTGAAAACTCTCCAATAGCTTCTGAACCTTTTTTTTCACAATGTGTGGTCGCGCGTTGTCATGTAGAAATCGAATATTGGCAATCTCTTCGCCTTGAACCATCATAGCTTGCTGCACCTTGTCGATTTGTGCACATTTGACATCTGATAAAACAGTCATACCGTTGGGTAGCAGCTCCCAGTATACGACACGGCGTGAGTTCTACCAAACACACAGCATCACCTTCATCGGGTGCAGTCCAGGTTTCGGAAACCCTTCTGGCTGCTCGCCCTTGCTGAGCCACTGGCGTTTGCGCGTAAAATTGCAGTAGGTCACTCACCTCTCGTCTCCAGTGAGCAATGTGTCCAGCCAATCGTCTTTTCTTTTGTTGGAGAGAAGTTGTGAGGCGGCCGCGACTCTTCGTTTCTTGTCGAGTGGCCTCAGGTCGTGTAGCACCCATTGCCCGAGATTGTGTAATTTACCGAGCTCGTGAAGCCCGTTCTCGATCATGGTGTGAGAGACTTCGTAATGCTCTGCAATCTCGTATCAAGTTCGTTTGGGATCGGCTTCGAAAAAGGATCGAATATCCCCAAGATCGAGCAGGCGAGGCCGTCCTGACGGTCCCTGTCTTCCAGGGTGTGGTCGCCTTGCTTGGGTCGACAGAATCAAGCCTGTCACTGACGTTCCCTGAGACATCCTTACCCGTATGCCTGACAAAATTTTAGATGTGCTGCGGTAGTGCTCTCGACCAGCTTGAAGCAGAAGTCAAGAGACGCCCGTAGTATCAGTTTGTCGAGCTCGCAACGTTAAGCCATTTGAAAAGCTAATGGAATGAGATGAATGAGAAAAAAAAACTATAAAGTGAGAACTTCATATACCTTTACTGAAGAAAGTTATTTTTTTAAAAACTCCGGAACAAATTATCGTTTTTTTTTTAAACCGAGACAATTTTCTTGTGCACCCAATCAATATAAGTGATTATTTCTTCACAACATTCTATTAATTACGGAAACGCGCTGGCTTTTTCGGTGTGCAAACCTTTCACATGTATGATCACAATAAACTTGGCAAATTACGGCATCTAATTTTGATGAAATGGATCATAAAGTGAATTTAATTCAGTGTTTTTTATAGTATTTTGAAAGTGGGAATATGAAGTTTATTGCTTTTTTCGAATTTTTGAAATGATATTTATATTTTTAACGGACCTAGTAGAACTATTAACTTTCCTCAATTCGAGAGCTGTTACAGCTGATAAATGCACGACTCTGACCCTTCATTGACTCGAAATAATTGATTTGTAATAAGTAAACAGAATTGCTTTGCAGGATCATTTTGCGAGGCCTCAGTCTGACGAAAAGCGTGTTTTATTTTTGGTGATCACGCTCTTCGGTATACTCGGGAATGGCTTGCTCTTGGGACTTCAGTGCAGGAGAGAGAAACTCAGCTCAGCGAGGTGTTTAAAAAGAATCGAATCCGACACCTTTTTCGTTCTCGCACGATCTAGCGGTGCATTATCGACATCAAAACTGGTTTTGGGCAAAATGACTATTTTATAAACACTCGAAGTCCGTTGGACCCGTAAGCGGTCAAATCGGTACAGCACTAAAATTTTATTTCTGCGGGTTTTGAACAGCAGGTTTGGTTTTCATGCTTACCGGTAAAATAACGGTTGTTATTTACCGGTAATACTTACCGGTAAAATAACGGTTGAACAGCAGGTTTGGTTTTCATGCTTACCGGTAAAATAACGGTTGTTACTTCACCTACGCTGTTCATTTTTCCACACAACAACGTCATTCGTACATCGTTTTTACTAAAATCAGGAATGCGAATTATACTAAAATCTGTAGACTGTAATGACCATCGTTTTCCTGTGGAAAGTTCACTTCCTTGCAATCTCTGATTTTTAAAGTATCCCTAGCATACTCTCATTTTATTACTATTCATACTTTCAAATATTTCAGCTTCACCTACCTGCGAATAGTGTGTCTGCTGCAGTTGTGCTTCTTCATTGTGCCATTTCCGCTTCGTCTTCTCTCCGATAATTTCCAAAGAGGGCATTCATGGATGTCTGCCAATTTTCTTCCCGCCCTACTCGGTATAGAATGAATGAAATGAAGAGAGTATAGAACATTCAAGGAAAAATTCACGAAAATTTCTCCGTAGATTGTAACAGAAGCCATATTATACCGTAATAGTAAAAAAAAGTTCCGTGCGGACAAGAGCCTCCTGTCTACAGCGAAGGATCGTACCCAGCTTCAATTTCCAATATTAGAGAACACAATGCAACTATTTTCGCCTAGGATATAATTCTTACATTAATGCTCCGTGAAAAACTCAATGGGCATAAGCTTATCATCTATCTAGGCATAATGCTCTCAGTTGTTGATTGTGAAGTCGGCCTAACTATTGGAATGGTTAGAGATTAAATGTTGGAACGGCTCCAAGATGCTTCAAATCTGTCTGGACGACTAAAAAAATTCATGCTTCATTTCTTCTACTTTTCTGCAAGACAGAAAAGTAGAAGAAATGAAACGTTTATTTATTGTCCATACATATTAAATAAATAGAGATGTTCATACTTTTGAATGTATGGGTGTCATTTTCATTTCAATTTTTGTGTGAGCTGAGTTTTTGAAGGATGCTGGCACTTGTCGATAACGGCCATTTGTACTTGCTTTGCCGTTCGTCTTCAGCTTCTCATCAACTTCGTCCGTGTGAGTTCTCAAGATCGAACATCAAGTTTTACTTATCACGTTTGAAACAGTGCAAACAACAGTGATCGTTCTTAATAACTGAGTAATATTTCTTTAAAAAACTTCTTGATAACAAAAAACCATGCGTAATAAACTCATACTTATACTCATAACTATTCTTTTATAATTATGAAGACTTTGATTTTCTAAACCAACTATAGTAGATTTTCCATGCTTTTCTCCATTCTTCTTCATCAGAAACGT
The DNA here is from genome assembly GCA_964056735.1 of Allodiplogaster pararmata. Taxonomy (NCBI): domain Eukaryota; kingdom Metazoa; phylum Nematoda; class Chromadorea; order Rhabditida; family Diplogasteridae; genus Allodiplogaster; species Allodiplogaster pararmata. The sequence goes on from OZ057405.1 coordinate 34,982,276, forward strand.
ACTTCAGGTGAATCATACTTCTTCATAAAAATAAAATTTCACAATGGCAAAAGTTTTAGCGAAATAGAAAAATTATTTGCTTGTGAAAAAACTTTCATTTTCAACAAAAATTTCAGGGATTGTGTTTTGTTGAAAGTTAAAATCATAAAAGACTCACGTTGTCAAAAAGCAGGGTCACGCGGAAAGATTTAGTACAGCTGTCTTTTGTTGTCACGCATTAGAGTAGATTATTTATGCTCATCAAGATTATTTTTCATTGTTTTTTTCTTTCTTTACAATTTTTATTTTTTCTAAATATGCAAATGAGTGAGTCCGGGTAAAGCATGATAGTACTTTCGGACTGCGTACTTTCCAGCCACCCTGTAGTTCGATCCTCACTCGGGAAAGACTGACACAAACGCAGGAGATTGAAAATGTAGATAGTGGTTTGCACGAATCTGATCCCCTACTGCTGTACACATTGGCAGTGACTCAGCGGGCAGCCACTGGTTCTATCAAAAAATGCAGGTCTGTCCCGCATCTCAAAAGAGCGCATAACATGCTGAGAGACGGGAACAAGAGCGAGCAAGAATCATTTTAATTGTTATTGCATGCGTATAATTAAAGCGTTCACGGCGATGGAAGTCTGCGGGGTGGATTGCGTGGCGGAAGTTGTTCTCCGTCCTACCACTCGCGATCATGACGAACGTATCTCTTTGCTTCGAGTACAAACTACATTACGAGTACTGCACTGGGAGCAATGGTTCACGCCAAATGGTTAGTATAATACACTATTTTGCTTCAGACCTTGTAGAATGCGCTGTTAAAATTCTTATTCTTAATTATTACCAAAGAAAACTTCTTAGGTCATCACTTAATTGGTTCATAGAATGAGGATTTCATGTGGCTGACAAAAACATAACATTTAATTGGAGTCAACTTCGATGAGTAATGAAAACTGCACTTATGGCGCTGCTGTGAACAATCCTGGAAGTTTATTTGGTATCTCAATCTCATACTAGCGAAGAGTCCTTGCGATAATATCAATCCGAGTGATGTGAATGAAGAGTAGTAAACATTGTAACAGAAGAGAGTCGACCATCTCTGTAGATTCAGAATGAGAGATGAGAAATGCGCATCTCTTTTGATTCAAAATGAGCAGAAGCAGAGCAATGAGCTGTGGTATGTGCTTTCAACAAAGCAGTACACAGCAAATATTGTATTGTCTTTTGAATAATTCTCCAATGCGCTTAAATCATCACAAAATCTTCGTCATTATTTCACGTAAAAAAACTTGTAAAAAAAATTTCATTTTTTTCTTTCTCGCTAATCTTTCTTTGCTTTTGTATTTCTCTATCTCTATTTATTCTCTTTTCTATTTTCTCTCTAATTGTTTCAACTCCATCAAATCTTTTCTAGATAGGGAGAATTCGGTTTTCTCACGCAGCCGCTGCGGAACAACTTTCTCTCGGGATTATCAGAATTGTACCGACGTTTCTTTATTGGTAACAATTTTTATAATAATACAACATGTTTGGTTTCTTTTTTTGAAGAAAAAAAACAGTTTCATTGGGGGATAAGAAAACATGAAATCCCAAATTATACAAAATGTCGGACTCGAGAACCGGAAATTTAAAATTTGTACAAATAGATAAAGAGCCGTTTGCATCACGTTGAATAGCCAGGTGAATCAGATTGAAGTGCCTGGGTTTCATGAGTTGCAATCAGCTCAATCGTTACCGTATTGAACTGGTGAGTGCAACAAAAATTATCGAAGTGTGCTCAAAAAAACTCTATGAGCATTTTCTGGAAAAAATCCTTTTCGCTGAAGTGTGTGATGAGAAACAAAACGGATCAGATTTGTGTCGGAGGTAATGGAATGTGAACGCGTTCGTTTCCGGTGAACCTTGACTCGGCCTTGCCTCCGACATATTTTTCTCCGTGTAATAGTTAGTTTATTTATACTTCAAATTGAACAGGATTGGTTGTCTTCAAACTCGATTCATCTTTTATTCTCCCTCAGAGTTCTCTGTTTCCGGGCGTGGCATAGTGGTAGTGTGATAGACCATTGTGCGAAGAGTCCCGAGTTCGACTCCCATCCCGGACAGATCCACCCAAACAAAGGGGGTTAAGAAATGTTGGTAGTGCTCATGCACGAATCTGACTCTCCCCACTGCTGCTAATCACACTAGCAGTGATCTAGCAGGCAGCCACTGGTTCTACCAGGATAGGTCTGTCCTGCATCTCAGGGGAGCGCGTACCCTGCCGCGAGGCGGGAACAAGCGCGAGGAAGAAGAAGAAGAAGAGTTCTCTGTTTGAGGGTGACTGTGTTGATGACCATCTCCTTCGTTCTTTCCGAAAAATTCATTCTGCCAAAGCTGAGTTCTCCTTTCGCAGCCAGGTGAGTCTATGTTAACAATTGACATGGAGATGAACAAAAAGTTTTTTTTATAACTTTACTACCAAATGCAATCGAAGGAATGATAGCTACGTTGAAAAAAGTTAGTTTATCTACGCAATATTGATTGAAGCTCCAACGTCGAAAGATAACATCAAACCAGCGTATTGTACACTTGTCTATCTTTTTTTTAAATAAACAACAAGCTTTTTAAACAAAAATACCAACCATTTTGAAATATTTATTGCGAAGCTTTTTGAAAAATTCATCACAAAGATCTATTGAACCTTTCTATGTTTCCAAATTTACCTTTCTATGTTTCCAATTCAAGTTTGCACGCTATGTCATTTATCTCGAGGGATTTCAAGCGCTTTCAAAGTAGTAACTATTTTGAACCGATGAACTTCCTGTTCTCAACAAAAAGTTTGAGAAAGTTGATCACAAAATAAAGTTTGAGAACGTTGAAAAAAGTTTGAGAACGTTGATCACAGAATCCTGGTTTGGACGAAACGGCCTCAGAGTGACAAAATCCTGCTACAGACCGAGTTCTTCGTAGAAATCGAGAGCGAGAAGAAATTCAATCGTTTTCATCTGCGCAAACTAGAGAAACTGTTTTTATATAAGCTTAAAGAAAAGGAATTAATTCGTTTAATCTTCAAGTTGTCTTTGACTTAAGGACCGTGTAGAACGCTTCTAAAATGCATTCTAAATCTGAAAACATCATTTGTTAGACAATGGTCTTTGAAAACAGGCACAAGGCTCTGTTCTCCAACCTCAAGCCACTCATGATATCTCTGGTTGTCGCTCAAAGTGTGGTCCACTTGCCCACCACCTACTGGACACTCTTCCATCGCAATTCAACAAAATCTCAGCAGGTGAAAAACTATTATGTTACTATGTCTATTACTTGAAGTAAGCACATTATACAATACAATACAACATGCAATATCTATTTACATATCATACAACGCTAGAAAAAGGACTCTTCGACTATTGTGCGAAGAATCCTGATTTCGACTCCCACCCGGACAGATCCACCCAAACCAAGGGGTTAAGAAATGTTGGTAGTGCTCTGGCACGAATCCGACTCTCCCCACTGCTGCTAGTCACACTAGCAGTGATCTAGCGGGCAGCCACTGGTTCTACCAGGATAGGTCTGTCCTGCATCTCAGGGGAGCGCGTACCCTGCTGAACAAACAATAAAAAATTAGTAAGGTATTGAACAATTGAGTGGATCTTTTCTTTTTGAAATATTTGGGGAACTGGTTTAAAATAACGATGGAATACACAATAGGTTAAGTAATGCTGTACTATTTCTATAACACCGATATCTTTCTTCAGATAAGTTTCAAGAAGTGATGCTCTTATTGCAAAATATTGCAAAACACTAGTTTAAAATAACGATAGACTACACACCTACTAGCTTGTTGTATGTGACATGGTATTTTGTTTTTCTCAATGTAAATAACACAGAAGAAATTAAAAGACCGCATAAAAGTGCGTGAGCTTATTTGTTTCGTTCACGAACTCACTCAAAACCACGACGTGAAAAACGAGCGGTGCGAGAGATTTGTGAAGTATAGCATAAAGTTGGAGAAGTAGAGATTTCATATGCCAACCTGTTTTCATAACGAACAGTTATCAACAGGCTGTAATCAGTAGCAGTTCGTACAATTTAAGAACAATCAACAGTGCGTCCACTTCCAGAGAATGCGCAGATGTGTGTAGCGTTATGTTTTACAGTCAATCGAGCTTGACCACTCTTGAACAAAATCTGCGATTCCAAGGCGAAAATTAGAACAAAAAGTTTTTTAAGGTTCTGCTAGAAGTCGGTTTGGCTTTTAAAGTGCTTTTCTCTTGTTTTCGATTATAAAAAAGTCTTTATCACAATACTATGTAGCTCCAAATGTTTCTTATTCTTTTTTTCCGTTTGGTGCTCTGAGACTCATGTCATTCTACTACTAAACCTGAAGAAAAAAACTCAAGAAAATAAGAGATAATCAATTTAAAAACTTCTCCAGATGTTCTATTCGGACCTTTTCTATCACCCTCAACTTTTTCTGTCTTTTTCTACTGAATTTGTTCATTTGCAATCGTTCTACTTGCCTTTTAAAAGAAATGAACTTTTTTGCTCAGGTTCTGATGCTCAGGTTCTGATGCTCAGGTTCTGATTGAAGATCATTTCTTCTCATGAAAATGAGTTAAAATTTACACACAAAAATTTTTTTAAGCTGCATGGGGACGTTTCTGATTGAAATTCACCAGAAAATTTCCTTAAATTACCGTCAAACTCTTCAATTAGTCTGAGGGAAACATACTCATTCAAAATAATAAAAAAATCATGTTCAGGAGTTAGCGAAACGAAATTTAAACCCATTGAACGTCGCCGTAATGAACAATATTTAGCGTATACCGACTTAACGGTGAAATTCTCCTCAGGAATTCATGGTCGATGAATTCGAATATAATACATTGATGTTTTCACTTTCAGTGGCTAATGAGGTTAGTATAGATAGATTGAACGTGTTGCTGATATACATATATGTATATGTATAGAGTAAGCATGTATCAAAACATTAGGTTTCTTGGTTTTAGAAATTCGATAAGTGGCATTTCCTTAGAGCTCTCTCAGCTAAAGACTTGCAATGGGTAGGAAATCGGAGCTTTTGGTCAGTGATGAATCCAAGATCTCAAGTTTCTCATATGTAAGGAAGGCAAAAATCATCAATTGAGTAGTCGAATTTTGCCGAGTTTAGGTTGCCCAATCCCAATCCAGGGAATAGAGATAACTGCCAAATCGAAGAAAATTTAGATTTAATGCCTACAGCTTTTAATAGGGGTTGGTGAGAAGCATTTCGAAAGAAGGAATGATGTAATTCGACATCATTTGCAAAGACCTTTACATGAAAACCTGTTAAAACAATTAATTTTGGAACCTCTGCAGTATAATGTATATGATGAATAACGGGTCACCTAATACGCTACCTTGTGGAACGTCACTCTAGACAAGATGACTGTTTGATGGCTTATTTATTTTTTCAGATACATTTTTGAAACAAAAATGCGACAACACTCGGAACATGGTGAACACATGATAAATTCTCTACAGGTTAGGTAACTGCAGATTGAGTAGTTCTAATACATCGAGAGAACTCAATCTTGCTTTCAGAGCAAGTACAGTGGGAGCAGAAACAATATCGTAGGCAAGCTTAGTAATATCTAGCGGAACGAAAGGCGAAAGAATTGAATAATGGTAGTCTACGCGTACGGGAAATTTGAAATGAATACTTAGAAGTACGACCATTACAAGGCTTAATCCTATACATTTTACTAATTGGAATATCAATTAATCCATTCAGTATTTTATAAGAGAAGATGATATCTGTCTTAGTTCTACGCGACAATAAAGTATCCAATTGGAAGCTTTTAAGTCTATACTTGTAGGAAGGTCGGGTTTGCGGAGATTTTCGATTGTAAGAGCATCGAATGCATAGTAATCGTGTGAAAATATGCTGGACATGCTCAATTTTTCTAATGAGATTCTTTTTGTATGGAGACCAAATGATAGAGCCGAAGTCTAGTAAAGGAACAATGAAAGATTTGTAGCAACGAATATATGTTAATGGACTTTTGATGCATAATGACCGAAATAAAGCGTAGACAAGATGATTTCAGTTTCTTTAGAAGCAACAGGAGATATTGTAATTGGCCGAAAGTGTTCGGGAGAACTTGAGGAAGCAACTTTATTAATTGGTACGACAATGCCTTGTTTCCAGATGTCAGGAACCTTACCCAGTATTGAGGAAAAGTTAAACAGAAACGAAAGGGGCTCGGCAAGTACTTCTGCAAATTTTTTATATACAATAGACGGAATAGAGTCAGATGGCGCAAAACAAGATGATTTCAGTTTCTTCAAATGATGTAATACTTGTTGAGGCATTATAATACAGTCTGACATGGAATAACTGTTTCGAGAACTGAGAATAGGCAAGTTTCCATTATCTTGAGTAAAGACAGAGGAGAAGTAAGAGGCTAATGCATTAGCCTTTGCCTTGTCAGTCAACTTGGATGATCCATCGACAGTTATACAACCAATACGAGCTGTTTGTTTTAATCTGCTATTCACAAAACTGTATAGGTTCTTTGTGGAATTTAAAAGTCTGAGTTCGCGATTTCTATTCAGTTTCTCAATCTCAGATTTTATTTTCTTACATATTCTATTGTATTCGGTCACAACTGGAGCACAGTTCAGTTTGCGAAAAAGACTAAACTTGTACATGATCATTTTCTTTATATGAGGTGGGTAAGAGTCAAAAGGTAGTTTACGTCTGTAAAAAGGAGTGTGATCAGTGATAAGAGGAAGTAGAGTGTTTCACTATCCTGGAGGATAGTGAAACAAACGGAATTGTGGTCACATGATAGAGAGAAAGGCGATTTTACATAGCAATTCGATATCGATCCAGGAGGCCCAATAACCAAATCGAGAGTGTTGCTCAAATGAGTAGGTTCCTTAACAAACTGCGTGAAAGAAAGATCAGCCACTATGTCACTCAATACTTTGTGCTGGCCAGTAGCGCAAGATGGATTAGACCAGTCAAGTGCAAGATTTAAGTCGCCACAAAGTACAGCTGTATGAGGCACACAAAGTAAATCACTAACAAGTTCGAATAACTGGTTATTTTGATCATGATTCGTATTAGGAGGTCTATAAACGAGTATAATCCGAAGAGTATTTATCGAAGAAGGTGAATGAATATATATTGCAATTAATTCACTAGAAACTTTGTGCAGAGGACACGGAAAGAAAGTCACGGCAAATCGCAACTACACCACCCCTTTTCTTCTCAAACGATCAGAACGAAAAACAACATATGGTAACCTAGCAACGAGCTCAGAATCAACGATCTTAGAATTAAGCCATGACTCACAAACAAGAATAATATCAGGTCTATAAACACAAAGAAATGTGTGCAGCTCACTTAACTTATTAACAATGGAGCGTGCATTGATCAAAACACATTTCAAACCGGTGGAGCAGCCTAGCAGCTCGAGTTTGACGGAAGCGGTGTAGTCGGGCTGGAACGCGTAGGTGTATTCGTGGTCATTGGAGGTGGAACAGACGTTCTATTCTTCGAGGAAATTTCACATTTCTTCCATAATTGATCGCGGTAAATCACCCAGCCGTCGGCCGGATGAGTTTTCTTTAATAGGGCAAGTTGAGCTCTCAATTTCCTCCATTCGTCTCTTTCCTCGTTCGTCATACTTTTGCGGACATAAGTTCCACTCCAAACGACGTTTTCTCTCAAAGTCGGTCCGATCTTTAGAGCTTTTAAAAGATGCCCTCTTGTTGGAAGAAGCACTTTAAGAAGTCGAGGGCGATCTGTTTCTTTGCCGTTTATGGCTTGTTATTTACGCGTACTTGAAAGTGCGTCCATCGAGGTAAGATTCTATCCAAGAAAGGACGTTGACATCGAATCCACGAGCTCTCAACTTGTGAATAAGTTTTTTTGTCGGATACAGTATCAAAAGCTGATGAACTTAGATGACGTCTATGAACTTTTTTGAATATATCTCTTGAGAGCAAAAGTCTAAAAATAGAAGCATCGATTGATCTATCGAGTGCTTTTTCGAACCCATATTGATCATCCGGAATTATACTAACTATGAGTTAAACGGATAAACGAGAATTTCGAACTTAAAAAATACATTTACATCGATAATAATGAGGTAAAAGCAACAGAGGCTTGTTTCAAAGATACATTCGAAACAATGATCACATAATCACGTGGTAATCATAGAGGTAGAATGAGGGCTGGAGAGATCAACAATCGTACTGCATAAAAATTAATCAATGACATCAATTATTGTTTTTTAGAATTGTTCTAGCATGATTTAAACTGAGGGAAAAGAAACTTTCAGGTAGGTTGTTCCGTTGAGAGATCACTCTATTTGGCGAAAAAGACTTATAAGAGTTTGTGCGGCATCGCGGTAGGCGCAATTTGAATGAGTGACCTCTGGTAAAACGGTTATAGTTCCTTCTGTAAGCATAGCAAGGGAAATCATAGGATAGTAGGAAATTAAAGACGGATGATTGGTGGTCAGAGGTCCCGAAAAACGGGTTTACCAAAGAAAAAATAATCAAAGAGTTTTCTATAGATGTGGCCTCGGCAATGCTTCCTACTCCGAAAGATTGAAGTTTCTTGGTACTGAATCACTTGAACTCCGTCGCACTATAACAGATCTATGTTCCTCCATAAGAGCCTTCATTCAAACTTATCCATCGACTCTTCTCATTTGTATATTCTTAATTCACACCAGCACAATACACGACATGGTCACCAATTGAACATTAGACTCCCCGTTCTATATCCTGCTAGATTGTCTAGTTTTGTTTCAAGATCGATTTCTATGTATATGGGATTGTCTTCCTAGTGAAGTCAAGTTATTGCGAAGCTCTGCTATATTTAAAGAAAAAATGAACACATCGATACCTCACTTCTTACCTCAAACTCCTTGGTTCATCTTTAGCCTTCTAACAATAGAACATTTGTTTTTATCTTTTCTTTTGTAATTAGATTATCTCCAGCATCACTGTTTAGACGATGTTCCTTTTCTGTTAATTTATATATCATCATAGTCCATGCTCTGATTTGTCTCAATAACTACGTGTTATTGTTTATAATGGAACAATAAATTAAAGAATGGTAGTTCGTCAACAATAGATCTAATATTTTCATAGCTCGAGTCGGTGTTCTGATGAGTTGAGAGAGCTTTGTAGTCGAACAGAACTTCAGGAAAAATGGGTGAAAAAGCTATAGGTTGAACATGCATCCAATTTATATCGGGTAAATTGAAATCACCAATCATTATGACAGGATGAGGACAAGTGAGAAGATCGGTCAACTTCATGCATAATCTTTCGAGATTCATCAAAGTCGATCCAGGAACATTGTCTATTACGATGCATCTCAAAATGTGACTATCTATTTCTAAGCTAATACCTCATGCAAGTTTTCAAAAGACTCGGAGAATACAATCTTATCTGATATTGTAAAGTGAATAAGTAACAAAGTTCTTCCTTCTTTTTATGAAATCTGTAGGAATCTGGATACTTAAAACTCAACCAGGTTTTGCATAGTGCAATAGTGGAATAGCTTTGATATTTATATATGCAAGCAGAAGTTTTAAGTACGCTGTTTTATTGACAAGTGACTGACAGTTGGCATAATAACAATTGAATGATTATGATGATGACTTGTCCTGACAGTTGACTGACAGTTGTCATAATAACAATTGAATGATTATGATGATGACTTGTTCTATAGTGAAGATCGGAAGGGCTTCCAGAAAGTCTTCTTGCGCGTTGTAACTTTCGTTCACGCGTTCGACTGTAAGTTAAAGGGATGGAGATTGCATGCTGGGATTCGCTAGCGAGTTTAGCTTGTTCTTCCTTGATGGAAGAGCGAAGACTTGATACTTTTGAAAGGCAGAATCCTGGAGGAAGAGTGATATTTATTGCGTGGAGCTGGTCACGGGACAGAAATAGGGTTGGGTTTGTTTGAAGGGTAGATGAAGGTTTGGGATTGGAATGATATATTTTCCAAGCACCGAAGGTTTTGTGGTAATTCCGATCATTATTTTTCTGAATGTGTCTCGATTAGAGATCAGGGTGGAAGGTTGCGAGGATATGCTACGATGACGAAACTTTTTGTTGGAGAGTCAGCGTGGGAAGAACAATTTTTAGAGGTCTGGAAGAACGGTTTCTGGTCTTCGGCTGAAAGGTGATCATTCTATATACCTTATCGGGGTAACATTTAACACTCATTCTGTCTAGTATTCGTGTCACTCTTGAAATGTCTTCCTCGGCTCTTTGAGTCGCAGAGTCACTTCTTGAATCCCGAAGCCGAAAAAGATTAACGGTTGTGGTGCTTGGGTGAACGGAGGGGATGATATGTGTAAAGGGGGGACAGTTGGATTTGGAGCCAATTTGATAGGACCTTCTGTTGGATTACCTAATAAGATCTGAGAGGAGGTTTCTTTAACTGCTGATATGCTACTGGCAGTAATTGTTGAAAAAGCAGTATGGTCTAGTGGGACTGAATAATTTGCTGCGTTCAGTGTAGAGAATATTCGAGAAAGGACTGCTTCAATTTTTTCGACAGAGCTTTCGAGTTTCGCCATCCTTCTCAAACAAATCTTGTTCATTCCGTTTTTCTTGGTACTTATCCAGTCTGTGAACCCGGTTGACTTAGGTTGCTCTATATACATTTATTATCTCATTACTTTTTACGGGAAAATCACACATACGAATCGTATCGTTTGAATCATTTAACCCAGTAAATTCTGGAAGAAAAGCTTCGGGAAAAAATTTTGATTGTGAAGCGCTCTCCTTGACTAAGGCCCCTTGGAAACGCCATTCAAGAAGAGAAGGCCCTTTGGAAAGTCACAAAAAAAAAATTGAATGAAAAACCCAAGAAACAGCATACATACTTTCTTTTTGTAGACAGCACACTTTCAGAGTATATTTATCATACTTTAATTTTATTACTATTCATACTTTCAACGTATGAATAGTAAAACTTGTGTGCGGAACTTTTTGGAATACTTTTAAAGTATATAGTTCCATTTTCATGCTTTCAAAAGTATGACTATTAAGACGATTTTCTTGTGTCTAGTTCTCCATTCATTCATACAAAAAAGACTCAAAATCACTAAACAATAGCCTGGATAGTGATGAAACTGTAAATTGGAATGTTGAGAATGAAGAGTAGATCTCATAAATTACCTTCAAAGCCTCAATTGCCTGGTGAAGCATCAAAGTCCTTCAAAAATTGCTATCTGCGACTTTAGTGAATGCCTTAATTAAACCCCTTTCAGCGAGAGTTCCGGGATCGCCAACTAATTTTGTATGCAATCGCTTACTCTCTCCCCATCGTGCTTTTGATGATGAGTAGTGCCAGACTACGAGCTCACAGTTGGCTCCTGTTCTCCAAAATGTGGGAGAAAACTCACAAACGACAGGTCTCCGTTTTTGGAATAAGGGAACTTTTCTCAAAAACTGATTTCTTCCTAACTTTTTTAATACCTTGGTAGAACTAGAAAAAAATCATAGTCTTGCCAAGGAAATAAAAGAGAATTGGAACTTTTTTAGGTGATTGTTGAGAAAGGGGAAAAGATGTAAATAATTTTTGACCACTTGGCTTCAAGGTAACGAATTTATGCTAGATCCCGGTTCCGATCATGTCATTTGCTATTGAACGAAATGATAAGAGTCAGCAGAAATCTTTCCGTAATACTGCAAAAATCGTACAGAGTTTTAAGGGAGTAAGAATTTACTGTTGCAGGCATCGTTCGTGTTATCCAAAGGAGTTGCCTATAGCAAACTCGAACTTGAGAACTCGGAAATCGGAGAACGAACACTTTCCAAGTAACCAATCGACTCTTACGACTCAATCGAAATGGGCAGAATTTAATTCGAGTGAAAGGCTTCATTATAAAAGTTTAGATGTCAAAGGGCCCTGCCAATTTCAAAAGATTCTGTGAATTAGTTGTTCAGTCCCCTGGGAAGTCCCCTGGGAAGTCTCCTGGAAAGTCATAGTCGCGCATTCATTTACCAGCAAACACAAAACCTTCGTAGAAATGGTTACGAGTCTGTTTTGTTTGTTTGACATGTTTGACACTTCCAACCATGTCGAATCATTTCCAAGTATTAATTTATTAGAGCAAAAGTCTTCCGATGAATAAATGAACTGCATATTCTGGTATTTCGTCTGAATTTCAGTCCGGCAGTTCGAGCGATCTTGAAAGAAGACGCTACCTATCGGCTGCGATTCGCGATGCAAGCGACAGTTCCAACGATTGACGAGGGTTGGCTCAAGTTTCAAAAAAACTGTTACAACAAGAAAACTGCGTTGATGAATAGGTAGGAATTACAAGCACCAACGTTGAAGGACATCGGTCTGTTCAAACCCCTGGATCACTGACGCATTTAAAAATGGGCCTGTAGGCTACCATCGAAAGTTAGCGAAGGCTTCGTTTGAATCCGTTCTCTGAATAACTAGGTTTTCTGTGCAAAAACCCAACTTTGTTATTTTTCATGCAAGCGTCTAAGCCTTGAAAATATTGAACGAGCAATGGCTATTTTCTTCATGTTGAAGATACCGAAGAGGAGTTCTCTCACGTGACGATAAACGGTGGCTCCAGGACACCTGTGAAAGCAATACCTGTCGAGACAGTTAACAAATGTCAAGAAGATGGGTGGCAGGTGAATTCTTACTGGTCGTCCATTATCTTGCTAAAAGAACATTCTCGCTCCTGATTTCTCTTGCATAAAAGCAGCGTTTTACAGGCGCAGTCTTTTGTGACAGCCACAGGCAGCACTCTCCTGTTGAAAACTTCTAATCTTCCTGCGGCTAAACCTGATACTCTTGTTTAACTATGGTGACCCCTGATGTTCATTTTTCTCTTTAATTATTCCTCATACTTTTTTTTCTCTATCAATTTAACCCCTTATACTGTATTTCAAAATATCACTGTTGTTTGATGAACTCGTTACTTCCTCTATAATGCACCCATTGTTTGCATTTTTGATCTACAAATGTCTCGAAAACCTGTTTGATCAGTCTCATGTTAGAATACACAAGGAGTGCTTTAATATCCTGATAGACGAAAATGTTTGAGCTTTTGTGAGCTCACGTATTTACGGGCTGGGGCTGCAGAAAGAGACGGTTACTGAGTCTTTTTTTTTGTCGCTAGAAGGCGGTTTTAAAGTGTAGTGACCAAAGAAGACAAATCAAGTTGAAATAGCTTTTAAGACGTCAAAAAAGAATAAAAACAATTCATCGCTGAGCTTTCAGAATTGGGGCAAAAACTATTGAAATGGTTTCATAGCTTCATCATCAGGGGTAAGCCGGCTTGGGATCCCGACTAAGGTTATTTAAAGAGAGTTAGGAGGAAAGAGCAACTGTGCCGTCGCACTATAAAGTCTTGGTAGATCGTTGTGGTCTCCAACATCATGATTCAAAAAATTTATGATATCATAGGGTCATGAAGTTTCCGGGGAGTGAAGATACTTATTCCAAAAAAATTCAGAAAAAGGTTTTCTACGGTAGAAAAAATCGTTAAAGCTGCTCTGAAGCCATCATCAATTGATTCAAAAAAGAATGAGAAAAAATCAATAACAACGCACTCTTAAGCGATGAAGTGAGGAGATTTGAAGCAATGACCCCTCTGAAAGCTGGGGGTGAGGACGAGGATGAAATAATTGTTCCGTTCTGGAAATCTGTATACGCTGTTCTCAAGCTGTTATTGACTTATTGACTATTTCATGATCGTGTTTTTTTTTGTTGTATGAAAGGTGCTATCAAGTTCATAGCGTTTTTTATGATGTTGATGTTTCAGCTGAATTTTTAATTAATTCCATGTAAAAATAATTATTCTTTCGAAGAGTGTATTATCTATCTCTCAATCAATTACTTACGAGGTGTCACCTTAACAATTGCCAAGTATCATGCCGAGGTGTCCTGTAGACTAAGAAAAATATAATTTTCATCTAGATACATGACTAAATGTTTAAGTCTCTAGTTACATTTTAAACTGAAAAGTTACCGCTTTCAGAATTAACAATACTGTTGCTTAGTTTGATGCATTCCTTGTTCGATTTTCTGGCTCAAGCGATATTCAGCAAATAATACTATTCAACTAAGGATTTAATACACGTAAATTCTGGATGACGTTTAAGATATCCTCAAAACGTCTTTGTATCAGACTCAATTGTATGATAATAATTTACGTGATGAACAGGTTCATCATTCATTCATGTGAAACGAATAGAGAAAACCCTTGATTAAGCGAATGGTCGTACAGAGTAATAGATCGTTAGAATTCAACTTTTCACTTTGCAAAGTAATTTTCTGCAAAGTGATCCCGTTAAACGCTCCAATGTCTCACCACGAATTACCGTGAAAAGAAAAATGGACTACGGTATTACTTTGTTAATAACTTTAACTGTTGGACGTAATTTTTTATGAAATTTACAGAAAAATCGTCGCTTTGGCTCAGAATTCATGTTTTCTTTCTTTTTACCGTAGTCCATTTTCTTTTCACGGTAATTCGTCGTGAGACGTTCAACGGGATCACTTTGCAGAAAATTACCTTGGCCAGAATGTTCCTCACTCTTCACTGACCCTGATTACGAGTAGATTCAACGCACTTGGCGTTCCTAGTCGTCACAGGCCACCATATGATGGCTGAAATCGACATCATTCGCAGAGAATTCGTTTTAATGCTGACTAAATCTCATCTTTATGTGCCTTTTACTCCCATCGAGGGGAGGCAATGAATCCAGCCGACTACGAACGAGGTTTTATCCACCCTCATCCCCTCCGCGCAATTGTAGTCATATCTGCAAAATCGATGCCAAAGGTTTTAATATAAGGCAGAATTGGGCCTCAACATCATGAGACAGTTTCTAAGTTCACCGAGGGTGTAACCACTGAATATTTCAAGTTATGCGAAATGGAAAAAACTTGAGTATTTTGTTTGGGAGCAAGAAAATCACGAGCATTAATAATACTATAAGCGAGAGTCGCAAATGCGACTTAAATATTGTAAAAATAAGGTAAGAAGTGATAAAGAAGCCAAATATACCGAGATATTACACGTGATGAAACTATGCAGGTAAAAGATAAGAATCTCCGTTCAATGCGTCTCTTATCATTGAAAATGTCATTATAATACTTTCAAGTTTTCAGGACTTACAGGCACAATGAAGAATCTGCAACGAAATGAATACAGTTCTTTCGAAACAAAGAAAAAAAAAGCGAATTCCATGATTTGTAATCGGTTTCACAACCCCTTCTGAGTTTTCCATCGTATTGTAGTCAAGAACTCGATAAATATTATCGGTACATAATGTTTACTTATTTTTCAAAAGTTCTTTCTGAAGTTTTCCACACGCATAGCTCGGACGAAAAGAGAAAACCATTAAAAGTGGAAAAAGTTAGAGAAATAATTTTTCATTGCTTTATTTACCAAAAGACAATTCGTCCTCACCTTCAAAAAGATGGTATTGGAAAGAGTTGGAGGATTATTAGGTAAACTATTAAATTAAATTAATTAATTGAAAACAGTGAATTAATTGGAATTGATATGTCCCGAACTGTCATCTAAGAATTCCCGAAAGACGAGAAAAATTTGTTTCTTTTAAAAGTTTCAGAGAACAGAATGAAAGAAGGTACACGTATCTTTGGCGTTTTATGAGGAGAAGAATGAATTAAATATTCTATTTCACAAAAAATAATATTTTATGGTATCAACAATTCCATAATCTAGTAATTTTCGAAATCAGCCGAGAGCTGGTAAACGTACCAGGAAATAAAATCAGAGGAGCTGATCTAGTCGAAAACCTCTGTGTTAAAGACTCACATCTTTTTTTGAAAATTCGACAAGAACTATCATTGATAATCACTCAACCAACTGCTTTCAAGTTATTACCTGACAACCAACAAGGTTTCCGCTCCCTAGTTTTAGTTATCACGAATTTTCTAATATGTGAGGATGACTTTATCAACAATATGTGAGTCTTATCAACAAGGCTTATCAACAATATGTGAGTCATCTCGATTCCACCAAGGCATTTGATACGATAAGTATCTTTCAAATTGTTGATAAAACTCGCTCGTCTAGTTCTATCTCAATTTATAATGTCTTGGCTAGAATCCTTTCTAAACGGTCGTTAATTTTCTGTTCGAATAGGTAACGCAATATCAGCTTCTCAACCTGTGATGTCTGGCAGGGCTCAGTTTTAGAACCTCTTATGTTTTCTTTAAACAGAAGTGAACTGAACCATGTGCTAAGTCCTTTCCCAATATACGCTACATAAAAAGATTATGCAGACGATGTAAAGTTATATATTTCTCATGATGCTTACTTTAGAGAAAGGAACTTTAGAGGAAAGAACTCTTGAAACACAACATCGCCTCATTGCTGTTTACATCCAACTATCTCACTCTATCTTCGAGCAAAACGTATCATCTGCGTCTAGAAAACTCTCCTGCTTCGTGTGTTCATTACTTGAATAACATTCCTTTACAGTATCAACTCAAGTAAGAGATCTAGGAGTTCAATTAGTCCTCTCACTCCGCAAACATGATGCTATATTATGAATGTTTAAGAATGAAAGGATAGAATATACAAGCACTATCTCACTGTGATGACGCTAATCACAAAAGTCTGTTTCGCCCCCGCTATAGTTGAACTTGGTAAGCCTACAGCCAATGGTAAGCCAACGCAAGCGATGTATGCAATGCTTCGATTGATATCTATACATAAATGACCCCGAAATAATAGTAAAATGTTTCATGTCATATTTTTGCCTCATATTGAATTAGATTCTTGTTTATGGAATTCAATTTACATAAATCTTCGAATGCTAAGTTACACAGTTTAAAGGCATAAATGCCTGGTTAAGATGGCAAATGATTGAACTATAGCAGAGAAAAAAGCTAGTCCAGCGGGCGGGATCGAACCCAACAATCTCTGACTCAAACCGGGAGCGCGTGTTACCATTACACCACGGGGACACATTGCTATTCCGTGCGATAGTGTTATATGAAAGGCTCATATGCCTTGCTCTCTTAGTTACGCATGCTTATCAAGCGCTTGCGTCATGAATGGAGCATAACTCCAGAATTCACGATTAATACAGAAGAGAGATGGAAGATGGATGATAAATCTTCAAATGCTAATTTACACAGTTTAAAGGCAGTGACTCCTGGTTAAGATGAAAAATGATTGAACTTTCGCACAGAAAAAAGCTAGTCCACCGGGCGGGAACGAACCCAACCATCTCTGACTCAAACCGGGAGCGCTTGTTACCATTACACCACGGGGACACATTGCTATTCCGTGCGATAGTGTTATATGAAAGGCTCATATGCCTTGCTCTCTTAGTTACGCATGCTTATCAAGCGCTTGCGTCATGAATGGAGCATAACTCCAGAATTCACGATTAATACAGAAGAGAGATGGAAGATGGATGATAAATCTTCAAATGCTAATTTACACAGTTTAAAGGCAGTGATTCCTGGTTAAGATGAAAAACGATTGAACTTTCGCACAGAAAAAAGCTAGTCCACCGGGCGGGAACGAACCCAACCATCTCTGACTCAAACCGGGAGCGCTTGTTACCATTACACCACGGGGACACATTGCTATTCCGTGCGATAGTGTTATATTAAAGGCTCATATGCCTTGTTCTCTTAGTCACGCATGCTTATCAAGCGATTGCGTCATGAATGGAGCGTAACTGCAGAACTCACGATTAAGACAGAAAAGAGATGGAAGATGGATGATCTTCTTCTTGTGCTAATCTTCAAATGCTAAGAGAACAAGGCATATGAGCCTTTCATATAACACTATCGCACGAAATAGCGATGTTTCCCCGTGGTGTAATGGTAACACGCGCTCCCGGTTTGAGTCGAGATGGTCTGGCTTCGATCCCGCCCGGTGGACTAGCTTTTTCTGTGCGATAGTTCAATCATTTGTCATCTTAATCAGGCGTCACTGCCTTTAAATTGTGTAACTTAGAATTTGAAGAATTATCATCCTTCTTCCATCTCTCTTCTGTCTTAATCGTGAACTCTGGAGTTACGCTCCATTCATGACGCAATCGCTTGATAAGCATGCATGACTAAGAGAACAAGGCATATGGCTCATTTCATATAACACTATCGCACGGAATAGCAATGTTTCCCGCTGGTGTAATGGTAACACGCGCTCCCGGTCCGAGTCCTACCCTCTTCTAAACTAAGACTCACATAGTATTTGAGTATTTCTCACCAATTATTAATTATGAACTCACACCTTGAACTTCTCGATCAATTGTAATTTAAGTGCAAAAATTACGGTTAATGTACATATGTATTATCTTATTGCCTCGAACTGAATCACCCTGTGACAGTTATCCATTGTATATCAACCATGTGCAAAGGAATAAAATGAATGAATAGTTGTGTTCGATCCCGCCCGGTGGACTAGCTTTTTTTCGGTGCGATAGTTCAATCATTTGCCAATATACATAGATATGTATATAAGAAAGATTGTGATCTACTCAAAAGGGTCTTAAAGAAAGACTGTGATCTACTCAAAAGGGTCTTAAAGAAAGATTGTGATCTACTCAAAAGGGTCTTAAAGAAAGATTGTGATCTACTCAAAAGGGTCTTAAAGAAATATTGTGATCTACCCAAAAGGGTCTTAAAGAAAGATTGTGATCTACTCAAAAGGGTCTTAAAGAAAGATTGTGATCTACTCAAAAGGGTCTTAAAGAAAGATTGTGATCTACTCAAAAGGGTCTTAAAGAAAGATTGTGATCTACTCAAAAGGGTCTCAAAGAAAGATTGTGATCTACTCAAAAGGGTCTTAAAGAAAGATTGTGATCTACTCAAAAGGGTCTTAAAGAAAGATTGTGATCTACTCAAAAGGGTCTTGAAGAAAGATTGTGATCTACTCAAAAGAATCTTAAAGAAAGATTGTGATCTACTCAAAAGGGTCTTAAAGAAAGATTGTGATCTACTCAAAAGGGTCTTAATAGCTTTTTTCGAGAACTGTTTTCTACCGGTATTTACCAGACAAAAAATATCCTCTAAGCTTACCTCGTTACAAAGATCGATTGCTTGTAATTGGGTTGAGCGCTTCACCTAAGATTAGGGTCATCGCATACCTAACAACAGGGTAGAGAATATTCAAGAACAAGTCAATTATTCAGAAATCGTGGATTTTAAAAAGCACTTCTCCAACTCGTACCATTCGGAATGATATTCCAATTGAGAGTACATAGTCTCTCACTTTTGTTTCGGTCAATTGTTTCGGTGTGAGAGTTTTTGGAATGTTCCACATAAATTTGAGGGGTATAATATGTGCGATATCAGTCATTAGCAAAAGCCATGAGGGAAATTTATTGGAGGAAGTTTGTATGTAAAATAGAAATGTTGTTGTTACTTTATCATTTTCATTGATCTTCTTTTAAACTGTCTTAATAACATTTCTCATAATGAAATTTCGATAAAATATATTATAAGATTCTCTCATTCTCTCATTCGTTTCCCTCCGTGCACGGTTGCTCCTCGCACCGTCTCTTCCCTCGTCTGTGAGAGTCCTTTCCCGAGAAGATTTGGCGCTCCGGGATCGTAGCGCCATCATGAGCGACAGAAGAATGAGATGGAAGGACTACTTTGTCAAAGCCGTTAGTCCCCAATTCCTAAGGAAGGCAGAGAACGCTGAGGAGTGGAGTCGTCACATGTCGCAACAGATCCCATAATCGTGGCTTGCTGATCTTGATAAAGCGTTTAAATTGAAAAAATATTATAAGAACGTTATTTCACACATGCAGATAAGAAATTTCCCCGTCACTCCAAAATCTCGTGACAACAAGAATTAACAAAAAAGGGATTACTAATTGAAAAATCTTTGATGTAATTGAAAATTGGAACATCGATTGGAAAGCCTCTTATTTATGGTATATGAGTTTCCTGCCAAGGCGAAAAAATTCAAATGTTTAACTTCATCAAATTCTGAAAAGTGTATTTACTCTTTTCCTGCACATTATGTTACTTTTTTTCGTGGCTCAAGACCTGAGGAAAAAAGTTTTACTGACAAGCAAATCGTCAGCTTATTCGCTTCTAGACGATTACTTATCATCTCAGCCACTCCACATTGTTTAATCTAAGTTCAAAGATGCTTTTCATCTGAAATCAAAAACTAAACATTCTAGTGAAAAAGATTGTGTCTTTAACCTTCTTCACCTGTCTTTTCCTCTTTCTCTCTTTCTCTCTTTCTCTCTCTCTCTCTCTTTCTCTCTTTTTCTCTCTCTTTCTCTCTCTTTCTCTCTTTTTCTCTCCCTCTCGTTATCTTTCTACTGTAACTTTTTTTCGCTCGCTTCCTCTAATTTTTTTAAGTCAGATATTCTGGACTAGAAACCTTCTCTAGAATTGACTTAAAAACCCTTCGCAAAAAGTTCTCTTATCAGTATCAACACGTCTCATCATAACTCGAAATGCGCAGCCTCCTTTTCTTGCTAGCCATCGGCCTCACCGCATCAGCACTTTTTCTAACAAAGCCTAAGGTATTTGTTCCCATTCCAAGGTTCAAAAACTAGTCGAAGGAGGTGCAATTTACAAGGAGGTGCAATTTACAGAATATAGGAATTTATTTACAGAATATTTGTTCTAAAGCGTTTGTTGGAGACATCAAAACTTCGTTGATTGAAAAAGTTGAGAAAGTAATTTAAACAATTTCATAACTCGGGTTTAGCTCCTGATTTAATTTAGCTCTTAACGATGAGAGAGACGCCGCCGACTTCACTCATTTATATATTTCAAAAAATTTCAAGTTTTGAAAGTATTCAAAAACTAGGTTGTTTTTGAGTACAATATGAGTATAAGATGAGTTTTTCTCTAAAAAAACTGATTTTTTATCACTTTCAAGTAAGATACCGTTCTCTAAAAACTAGGTGAAACATTAACAGCTGTTTCAGAACTAATTTCTAGAAATAACATAAATTCCATAAAGGCGTTTTAGAAGAGGATGTGAGGATGGTTTCGTGATGGCGAGCATGAAGAATGCATAATAAATAGGTATGGGCTCAAAATAGGTATGGTGGAGAAAAAACTATGAGGGTAAAAGTAGATAAGCTAGTTGAGAACTAAAGGTTCGGAGAGATACACGGAAACGTTTTATCCGGAGAAATTTCTCTCTCTCTAATTACCTCATTAGGCTTCCTATTTTCAGCCTGTGCAGAAACTTAATCTGGGTGCGACACTGTGTGACACATGCAAGGATTTTGCAGTAGAGCTGACGGCTGACGTCGATGAATATGGACCTCAGGCAGAAGCGGTTTGTTCATCGCTGGGTTCGAAAGATTGTAGTGTCAGCAAGAGAATAAAATCGAAGAGACTATAAACGAGCTAATAGGGAGGTAAGGGTGCTGCCAAATTCCGGATGTAGCTTGCAATGCTGAACACATTATCAGCACACATACAAGTGGAAGAGGAGGGATGGTTGTTTAGCTAACTCCTGAACTCTCATTATGCCGAATTAAAACCAATGAGCTTTGAGTAGATTCCCTAGATCGAGAAGACTGGTTCGAGCTGGCTTTGACTATCACTGTTATATGTTTACAAGACCTCTTGGGAAAAAGTGGCTGATTGAAGTCGAACTCAGCCTTAAATTTCTTGCCAAGGTTAAGCGCGTTATAAATTCAATTCCGGTGACCGATGATTTTTATATCTAATAAGTCGTTTCATTATCAAATCTACATACAAAAAAATATAATTCATGCGTTTCTTCTGCTTTTTCTTCTGAACCAATGCTCAATTTGTTGTATGTAATTTTTCAACTTGAAAAAAAACTTTTTTCTTTGGGAACATTGAGCTTAACTGCTTTTTGATGAACTTTCCCGCATGGAAACATTTCAGCTCATAAGGTGAAATTGGTTGTAATTTTCTCTACCTGACCGGGTGTAACACTGAAAATAACGAATCTTATTCCTAAGCAGATTGTTTTTTATGGAGTTCAGTGACCTCGTTCTATTGGATCACAAGTATGGCTTTGTTGGCATTACAGTCCGTCGTCGCACTGTGCGCCAAGTACCTGGCCATCAATCAGAACTGGGAACAACAATGCGAGACCTACGTCAAAACGGTAAAAAATGGCATTTTTACAAGAATTTAGAACTTCTCAAGTCAAACCTTCCATCACAAATACTGCTGGATCGCTAAGCTCGTTAAATCTATGAGCGGAAAGTCTATTTGTTATAGTAAGAATTTATTTTCACTTTTAGGACCTCGACTTTGTATCATTTTTAGTGGAAGTGTTTCATAATTTTGTTCACGTCTTTGTTACCTCTATCAACGTAATAATAGTGATCATAATTTATTCACAGTAATGTGTTTAAGAAGTTCGGGCAAGAAAATTAAACATTAAGGCATGGAATTGACTTTTCTGAAAGTTTTAAACTCGAGGTTCCCGAGTCTTGAAAGATTCCCCAAATATCGAGTTATTGGTTGAGTGGAGGTTTTTACTGTTTTTACTCAGCAAGTTTTATTTTATTTTAAAGAAGAATTTTCAGAACTTTGATGCAATCATTCAAGCAGTCGACCAGAACGTGACCGCACAGGGCTTGTGCAACGAATTTCTCCACATTTGCTAGACTCTCGTCGAATTGTACTTTTAATAAATCCGATAAACGGTTCATTACTTCGATTTGATACAAAGTGGAATCTTTTTTAATAAGAATAAACATGAACTAGCCCATGCGCTTTCGAATTTTCTTTTTTCGTGTTTTGGGTGACTTTTTTGGTAAATGAAATTAAACAAGACGCTTTTTCCAGACAAAGTTGTACAGATCCAGGTATAGCGATAAATTCGTACTAGCGGTGGCTTTTATAAATGAAACCTTCCTTGCCTTTTCTTCCTCAAATCACCCAATCTTTTCGCTAAAACTGGACATTTGGCTAAAGTACTATACATACATATTCAAAAGCCACTTTGTCACTTTCTAAAACAAATTCTGCTGTCCAGCAGTTCAATATAAAGCTGCTTTACTGAAAAATCTACGAAAATGAACGCTTCATTATCACCATTAAGGCTCATGAATAGTCATCGCTTCTCGTAAAACAAAAAGAACTTTCCGAAGAACTTAGCTCCGACGCACTGCATGAAGCCATACTGCTAGAGTCTCATTTTCGTCATTATCCAGGATTCCTTTTTTCTTTCTTCCCGAAGGAATGTCATACTAAGCATTCAAGAAAAATTTCATGAATCGAGATCTTACTCGCGGAATATTGTGGGAAGTCAAAAGTCAATGTCTTCATTGTTCATAACATCAAGATATCGATCGAAACTGTTAACCTTTGTAGACTGAAATTCTTCATCGCCAATGAGCGAGTTTGAAGTCTTGGAATAATTTTTCTGGCAAAAAGGACATCTTGTCTTCGACGGTTCCCGTCAAGGAGTACTCGTCACGGTTACATTCTATCGGTCACATCATGTGTTCTCACTCAACTTGTACATCAGTATTATAGGAGAAAGTCTTTTGTCACATTTTTCTATCATTTTAATAATCTCAGACACTTTCTAAGCTATCCGAAGTCTACACTATACTTCCTGAAAGTAAAGGATTCTGAGCATCTTCTTTGCACTTGAGTAGCTTCGTCGATGAAATCAACAAGGAAATTCGCGAACGAACTGAAGAGACCTTCCCGAGCCAGAAATTTCTTTCTGTCTTACGCATTCTGTCTCTTTCTCATTCCCTTTCTTTCTTATACCTAGTTTCGCTTCGTATGCTATTCCGCTACTGTCCAACTGACTTTCTTAATTTTTGCAAACAACTCCATGTTCAAATTGATATACTTACGGCTAAGGATATCTACTCAAAACACAGAAACCACACTAACTCATTCTCTACATCACACTATTTCTCTGTGTCGATTTCTTTTCTTCGGCTCTATTTGTTTTCTTTTTTCCCCTAAGTTTTCATATCTTCATTTCTTTTTCTGTCTTCCTCTTTTCTATATCTTTTCTCTCTCCCTCTCTTACTCTCTTTCTCTCTCTCGTTCTCTCTCTCTATCTCTCTCTCTCTATCTCTCTCTATCTCTCTCTCTATCTCTCTATCTCTCTGGCTTGCTTTTTTTCACATTCTCGAAGTGAGTAGCTTCATTAGTACGTGTCTGCAACATGACTCGAGGCATGGAAATCGTGATTTAAACGTTTCAACTAAGCATTTTCAGTTCTGTTCCATGTCTGAATTGCGTTATCTTAACTGATTCACGTTTTCGCTCTCTGCGACGATTTACTCATTTATGTGTTTATCTGTGAAATTAGCTCTCTCTCTCTCTCTCTCTCTCTCTCTCTCTCTCTCTCTCTCTCTCTCTCTCTCTCTCTCTCTCTCTCTCTCTCTCTCTCTCTCTCTTTCTCTTTATCTATCTATCCCTATCTCTTTCTTTCTCACTTTAATCTCACTATCTTTTCTTCTCGCTATCTCTTTTTCTCTCTCTTTCTATCTCTCTGAATTTTTTTCCTTTCATGAATTTCATTTCTTATACCAGTCGTAAATATCCTCGTTTCCACTCATTATGTGTATACCGTCACTATTTGTGGTTGTTCTTCTGTAGACTACAATAAGTGCCCCTATTTATAAGTATCTTCCCTTTCTTTCTAATTCTCAAAATGTCTCGTCTTTGAACCGTCAATTTGCGGTCTTTCCAACTCTTCATATAGATTTTACCGCTTTTTTGAGATAAAAAACTAATGCAATTTCAATTAACCTCAAGAAAAAAATTATTGACACAAAGTTCAAAAAAAATTTAAGTGCGCAGTAACAGTACAGATAGACGGAAGAAAAAACAAACGAAAGACATGTAAGAAGAAGACTTTCAATCACCAATTTATCGAATAAACAAATAACTAGATATTGTAGGAATTGTCTGTAATTATGATGTTTTCAGGCATTCTACTTCAGAAGATTATGAACTGGCAGAAAAACAATTCACGGTTGCAGTAATTTGCGCGCTAGAAAAAAGTTTAGTCAATGAAGTGTTTTCCATTGGAAAAGCTCAAATACTGAGTGACTGATTCAAAAACTTCTCAAGCATCCAAAGTCGATATCATAACGTCCTGGGGCCCTATGCAGAGTCGTGGACCAAGTTATAGGCTAAAATGCAGTCTATCATTTTCTAGTTCTACAAGATGCTACTATATGCAGTAATAAGTTCTAGAGCTAGAACATTGTAGGGTAAAATGTACCCTACAACATACTAGCCTAGCAAGTTCTAGTGTAGGTTCTGCACGGATTAGCTTTAAAAATGTTCTCGCCTATGGTATTCAACTACTGCATAACTGAAGGCCTCTTAAATTTCGAAGATTTTCCTTTTTTCAATTTATTTGTTTAATTAGTTTTCAGTAATTTTAAAGTAGCGTTGAACTACGCTTCCTCCTATTATGTTTTGGTGTGTTTTTAGGGCACAATTATACTTGGGATCGCACTTTACTTGGGAGAGGGGCCGCATTTTTTCTGTGGGGGGCTTTTGCTTTTAATGTGTTCAAACTACTATATTTATTACCATTTTCTCCTTTTTTGACAAATGTAGTTATTAAATAGAGAAAAAATAATAATATGAGAACTTTCCCACAAATATTGTGGCTAATTGTTCTATACGGCCTCGTTAGCATACATTTCAACTAAGCCTAAGCGAAAAAATCTGTTAAAAGTAACCTGGCCCCTCAGAGTAAAGTGCGGCCCCACAAGTAAAATACGGTGAATGATAATTTTTAATTTTGCTTACTGTGAATGATAAAATAAAGTTGAAGTTTATATGTATTTTTTTTGTCTACAAAAAATCGAGTCAAAAACATTTCCAAAAAAAAGCCAAAATTCACGCAAGACAACATATTGATTGATAGAGCGTGTTGAATTGAAAACAGTTGAGAAAATAATGTTTCTGGTACGGCTAAGACTTCTCTTCAGATCGTCTCAGCAAAGCTATAATGTTTTAGGGTATGATTTACCTTAGAAGATTGTCTCTGTATACGAATTCGCTCAATAAGCAAGTTTTATCCCCAGACCTAGAACATTGTAGCTCGGCTAGAAAATTTTATGGTAAATTCTTGTATATGGAATGTGCCTAACTAGAACTTTTTCTATAATTTACCCTAGAACATTGTATGCATACGGCCCCTGATCCCTAGAGCGTTTCAAGGTCGAGAAAACATCTTGCTGAAATGTTACCGTATTCGAATAACTCTACTCTGAAAAGCTTGAGATCTTTTTGACGTAACCACAATCAAGGCTGTTTTTTTTCTTCCATTTTCCGATTTTTCGGTTTTTCGGTTTTTCGACAATTTCCGAGAAATAAAACTTTTAGCGATTTTTCGAAAAAAAAAGTCAAAAACCGCAAAAAAGTGGTAAGAAACGTTTTATAAAGACTTTTTTCGTATTTTCAAGTGCTTCTCGTGTTTCAAGATGATTTTGAAGCAATTTATCAACACAATTTAAAGTAATCACCCCTACAGCACCTTTAAAACCCACACTGAAGACTTCTCTTTATAGTAGCGTAAATTCCTGTTTAAAAAAAACAAAACTTGAATAAAGAGGTATATTAATACTAAAATTTCTCTTATGTTCAGAAAAAATTTAATCACTAATTTCTAACAGTTCTATGCAATATTTCTTATAAATAATCTTTCTTTCGTGAAGATTTGATATTTTGGTTCTACATCTTTCTCATGTATAAAAAAAGGAAAAGCGTAGTAGGCAAAAAGTTAAAATCATTTATTCCGTTAAACATTTTTTTCAATATACAAAATTTAATAGGTCAGCTCAAAGAATTTGAAGAGAATGTGTTTTTTTGAAAGGGGAAGTCTAGGGGGTGTCCCTAAGGGGCGGGGGGTAAATAGGGGGGGGTAAATAAGAAAAAGCTCTCTAATCTGTGCTTTTAACTTAACCCGCTTCTCCTTGTTCAAGACTTCCTCTCTCAAAAAAGATCAATTGTTTAAAGGGTTTAAAGGGAACTTCATCAAGTTGCTATCATTCTTACTTTAAAACTCCGGACTTTTCATGAGATGAAGTTAATAATATAAAACATCACTCAATTGTGCGTTTTTGCATCGAAAGATGTAGATTTTAAATAAATAAATATAAGTATATATTAAAAATTGACAACCTTTTTTCGGGAACGCTTTTCTTTTTTTTCGTCAAGTTTTGTAAGAGCTGAAACCCCAAGTTCTTACATCAGACGCTTAACGGCGTTCGCAGACGCAGAAAAAGGGCTGACCTCACAAGAATAAACGCTCGTATAGACAGACCTATATTGAATAACTTCTTAAGGTGAAGAAGCTTTTCTTTCTCAGAGTCCCCTATACTTGAAAATCTTTCAGCGGTTGAGCTCTTCTAAAAACTTTCTAGTTCTGCTGCAAAATTGAGCCGACCTAGAACGTCTTCTTTCAAAAATTCTTCTCAGTTTTTTCCTCGTCATCGCATTGTTTTGACTTTTGAAATCAGTTTGTTTCAGTACTATTAGTATTATGTTTTATGAGATGGAAAATAAGCTGAAATTGTTTCATTTATGTTCGTCTAAAACTGTTAAAAGAGATCTTTTTGGTTTCATTGTTTCAAAAACATCTCAAAAAGAACCTGGAATAATGAGAGAAGTTTTCAGCCAGGAAAAAAGATTTTTCTCTCGGTTTTTTTAAGTTTTTTTTTAACTTTTAATAAAAAAAATTTCGATTTTTAGCAGTCTTTTCCAAGAAACCAAGACACGGCAGGGATGTTCAACTCCAATAAACGCTCTTCTTGAATGTTAGGAAAATGATTCGCCAAAAATCAGGCATCTCTGGATGTTGTTAGTAAGAGAGTTTTAGTCTTTGAAATGTTTTGGACGACACGGCTTCGAATCGTCGAATAGCTGTCTTTTATTGTATGGATCAAACAGCCGTCTGCTCTTTTGCTTTCCTAATTGATTGATTTTAGCTTCCCTGTTCGAAAAATTTGTGAAAAATACTATTGTATTTCTTCAAGTTGTAAAGCAATATAATTTTTACAGGAAGAGACAGCAAATGCGAGAAGAGGAAGAGAGATATAAGAAGTTCGGGAAAGATCTGGTAAGAGATAGAGAGAGAGCGCGCGAGAGAGAGCGAGAGAGAGAGAGAGAGAGAGAGAGAGAGAGAGAGAGAGAGAGAGAGAGAGAGAGAGAGAGAGAGAGAGAGAAAGAGAGAGAGAAAGAGAGAGAGAGAGAGAAAGGGGGAAGTAGAGAGAGAGAGAGTAAAAAGCAATCTGATTAAAGGCATTATACTAACAAAGAACTGGAATCAAGTTGTCCTCCGAACAAATTTAGGTTTGATTTAAATTTTTTAAGCACAAAAAAGCAGAAGAAAGAGGTGTAAGATGTGTCATCATGTACCTTTTGTGTTGAGTCTCGTTATCGTGACAATGATTGTAAATGAGGCCCTCGACTATCTCAGTCTCGTTATCGTGACAATGATTGTAAATGAGGCCCTCGACTATCTCAGTCTCGTTATCGTGACAATGATTGTAAATGAGGCCCTCGACTATCTCAGTCTCGTTATCGTGACAATGATTGTAAATGAGGCCCTCGACTATCTCAGTCTCGTTATCGTGACAATGATTGTAAATGAGGCCCTCGACTATCTCAGTCTCGTTATCGTGACAATGATTGTAAATGAGGCCCTCGACTATCTCAGTCTCTGTTCAGAATGACCTGTTGCCCAGGTAAAAGCGACGATGGGAATTCAACAGATTGCTTCTGGTTTATCCAACTGTATTCCTTCGGTCCATCATAAATAAGTGCCAGCAGGGCGGGAAGGGCTCCCGCCTCTCAATCTTGCATTCTCCATCTCTGTTTTCTAGTTCTCTATATCTTCATTCCCTTCTCTCCTTCTCTTGACACATTCTTTCCCTCTTTTTTCTTTTTCTCTCTCCATTTCACTTTATCTTTTCTCTATTCATCTTTTTCTCTCTCTTTTACTCTCCTGATCACTCTCTGTTTCACTCTCTCACCCTCTCTTTCTCTCTCACTCTCTCTTTTCTCTTTTTTAAAAACTCTTTTTCTCTCTTTCTCTCTTTTGATCTCTTTCTTTTCCTCTCTCTCTCTCTTCTCAAACTGTTCCAATCTCCTCTCTTTTCCGCTTGTACTCAATCATTCCTTTTCATAACACATCTCACGAAAAAGCATCATTCTGCCTGAGCTGTAATTTATGGCGAAGAAAAATGTAAACAAGAAGGCTTTTCCCAAGTTATTTGTTGTTTTGTTCTATTCTCACAAATTTACACTAATTTTAGCTAAGAGAATTTCTTACTCATTGAAAGTGGTGCAAAAAAAATCATAAATACTTTTTGAGTTCTTCTCATAGCCTGTAATTTTTCAATTTTCTAACTTTATCAATTCTTCACGAAAGTTTTTTGTTCTCTTTCTTTTTTTGCTAATTTATATTATCGCTCCGCTACGTTCAAATGGGGGTAAAATAGAGTAATTATTTTTTATAGTAATTATTTTATTCTAGTAATTTCGAACAAAATTTTATTTTCACCGTCATTTTAAATTGTGGTAAGAACGTTTTTCATGTTTCATTTTTTTTTTCGAATAACACATTTCTGGAACTTCAAGTGAATAGCAAATATCTCATTTAAACTAAGGGCTTTATTAAGAGTGGGTGGGACCATGCTAGCGTGTCGTGCAAAAGTAGTGTCTTGAACATGAACCGTGTCTTCGTATTCGCGTTTCGAGCCATGACATTTCCCCTAAGCTTCCAATCACACAATCTCATGAACTTTGAAAAGTCTTCCGGCAGCTCGAAGATCCCTCCATTAATCTCAAGAAAACTTTCAAGTATTTGCCTTTTGTGATAAAAGGAACTCTTGTTGAAGACGAGTCTCACCACCGAGCCTGAGAAACAAACGCTTCCAAGTATCAAGTTGTCCTCGAATAAGACTGAAAGTTCCGACAAGTGCTTAAGATATTGTATATCCGCTCATGATGCGTAACAATCGAAAAATTTCGGCATGCGATCAGAGGATACTAAAAAGGGAGAGAGATGAAAATATTGTTTTAGTAATGGAGAGGAAAAGAGAACGAGAGAAAGAAAGAGAAAGAGAGGAAGAAGAAGTGAGAGATGGAGAGTATTAGAGAGAAGAGTGGGAAGAGAGAAGAGAAAAAACAAGGAGGAGGAGAATCTGAAGGGCGGTAAAGGGATTAATAAAAAGAGAAGATAACTGAGAAGAAAAATATGATTAGCCTTATGCCATAGTACACAAGACAGGGTGCTAAAAGGAAGTGAGAAATGGCACATGGAGAGTGTAGCAAAAAACAAAGAAAGCGATACGAAAAGAGAGATACATACTGAGTCGCATCAAGATGGATAAAAAGTGTAAAAATACATTACGGAGATAGATCAAAAGAAGAACGCGTAACATAACGTTTTCGTTTTCTTTCAGAAAATGTATTGTTCTCATTCCAGCCTATAAATAACAAGGTTTCGTAATCTTCTTCACAACGGCTTAAAAATAATTTATTATATCTTTTAATTTAACACTTCCCCAAAGGGGACGCTAGTTTAACACTTTCGAATGAGATCAGGTAGATCACCGAAATCCAGAAGTATTTCAAACATCGCGAAACTGTGTTTTGGTGACAAAAGTGAGTGTGCTCCCACTAGACTAGCTATTTAATTTTTTAAAAGAAATTATATCTTTTTTGAATGACTCTGTTCGCTCAATTCCGTTTTGTCCAATTTCTCGAGTGTTAATGAACATTTCTTAATGACTAATGAACATTTCTTAATGACTTATGAACATTTCTTAATTACTAATGAACATTTCTCAATGAATAATGAACATTTCTTAATGACTAATGAACATTTCTTAATGACTAATGAACATTTATTAAGGACTAATGAACATTTTTAAATGACTAATGAACATTTCTCAATGACTAGTGAACATTTCTTAATGACTAATGACCATTTCTCGGTAGCTTCGGTTTTTTTTCTCGCTTGCGCTCATAACGGTCCGATGTAGCGGACTGTTCGATTTATGAGCCTGAAACTTCGAGTTGACTAATTCATTGCCGAGTAGCTCCTTTGTCTGTTTGAAGTTTCTTTTTTATGTATGTTACAGATGTTATGTATGCTTCAAACAAGTAATTGTTTGGCTTTTGGCTAAGAATTCTAAATTTCTCAATTATCGTTTATTCAATCGTGATATTGCCGTTCCGAAAGATTTCAAGGTTACTTTTTTTCTGAACGCGAACGATTCCTCGAAGAAAACATCACTTCCCAAAGAATATTTGATATATTTTCACTGATTGGTCAATTATATGACTCAATGCGTGAGAAGACAATTTGTGCTCTTCAAGTACCTCTCTCTTTTTATACGGTTACGAGCCCCCTTTAATATATCATTGGAAGAATACTCCCACCTGGCTTCCGAGAACTTCTCTCCTATTGTACATTGCCTCAAGGGACTTCTCACCTTTTGAGATCGCCCCTATTGTCTTCCCGCAATTCCATGGCCCTTCCTTCGAGAGTCACTTGCACTTCTTTTCAATGGCATGTTAATTGTTTAATAGAATAGGTCCGAATCTGCCAACGCATTAGCGCTCTTCCTTACTATTAGCACCCTCTCTACCGCCCCTGACTAGACTTTCACCAATATAACGAGAGAAACAAAAAAGGGAAGAGCACGAAGAGCAAAAAGAGCACGAGCGAGAGATGGAAGGATAAAATGGAGGGAGAGAGACTTGAAAGCAGAAAGAAAAGACAGAGAGACACACACAGAGAGATAGAGAGAGACAAAGACAGAAATGAAGAAAAAAGGAGAGTTGGAAAAAGGGAGAACGAAAGAGTGAGAGATGAAGAGAGGAAAAAAAGAGATAGAACGGGAGGGGTGAGATTTCGAGATTTCGAGATAGAGATAGAGAGAGAGAGAGAGAGAGAGAGAGAGAGAGAGAGAGAGAGAGAGAGAGAGATAGAGAGAGAGAGGAAGTGATGCAAATATGTAACCAGAGGCACTAAACTTACAAATAACAAATAAGAAGTTGTCTCCCAGACTAATTCAAATTGGATCTGAATTCCTTAAAGCACCAAAGAAAGAAAAGGAATAAGATGTGTCTTGAAAGTAGATAGCATCCGAGATTGTCATCTCAATTATCTCTAAGCTTTGGAATCGCTGAGGGCTTGATTCCTCTGACTCTCACGGTGCTACGATATATGGGCTCATACTTCCTCCTCCTATATCTTTTCTTAAAAACCCGACGTCCCTGCTAATACCCAGACAAAAACCCACCCTTCTTTAAAAGCTTATAAAACAGATGGTCGGTTTGTATCACCGAATAGCTCCTAAACTTTATTTTCCTCGACAGCGTTAATTTCGTCAAAAAGTGATCTTCGATTGAAAACGAAGCTATCGGGATATCCTGGTGGCTTCTCATCGTGCTAAATAGTTTAAGTTATATTCTGTTTCTTATTTAGTCGTCATCTTTTTCAAACTTTATGAAGCAAAGGTTCAAGAATCCATGTGTCCTTTTCTTCACTTCATTGTTGTTAAAGGTTGTTCTTTTTAAACTTTTCATACAATTACTTTATGACTAATAGTTTTTCATTCACTTTCAATCTTTGACAGTCGAGTGGTTTCTCTGTACAAAAGAATAACTTATTCTTTTCGTATCGACTAGTGCACGTACATATTTAGTAGGAGCTTGCGTATACTTATTTCCGTCTAGTTCCCTCAATCACATACTCATGTTCATACTTATTTCCGTCTAGTTCCCTCAATCACATACTCATGTTCATACTTATTTCCGTCTAGTTCCCTCAATCACATACTCATGTTCATACTTATTTCCGTCTAGTTCCCTCAATCACATACTCATGTTCATACTTATTTCCGTCTAGTTCCCTCAATCACATACTCATGTTCATACTTATTTCCGTCTAGTTCCCTCAATCACATACTCATGTTCATACTTATTTCCGTCTAGTTCCCTCAATCACATACTCATGTTCATACTTATTTCCGTCTAGTTCCCTCAATCACATACTCATGTTCATACTTATTTCCGTCTAGTTCCCTCAATCACATACTCATGTTCATACTTATTTCCGTCTAGTTCCCTCAATCACATACTCATGTTCATACTTATTTCCGTCTAGTTCCCTCAATCACATACTCATGTTCTCTTATCTACATTGTTCTGAGCAAAACTTCTCAAAAATTGTGTAGAATTTGTCATATTCAGGCTAGGATCGAAATTTTCGCGGACTCCTCGAAGTTATCAATTCAAAAGCTTATTCAAGAAAGTTGAAGACGAAATTGTTTGAAATTATTCTTTTTATTTTTTTTCTCTCTTCTTAATCTCGATTGACGGGATAACTTTTAACCTAACTCAACTAATAATGTAGGAGAGATTTCTTGATTAAATATGTTTTGGCGGTTACAGTTTGAAAAGCTTAATCAGAACGGTGTTCTCTATGGTTAACGTTTTTTATGCAGTGTTTTTTTTTATTGCGAAAACATAATGAAACATAACGACATCCCGTTTTTTTCGAATTGCGTGAACGTCTTGTCCTAATCTGAGATTTGTACAATTAGTGAGAGAGATATATAACATAGGAGACATGAGCATCGATGTCTTTTTTTTCTTGCGGCAAGAGAGTAACGAAAAGTTTACAAATTTTACTTTAGAGTCAATTTTAGTTCAGAGTTTTAGTCAAGACATTCACACAATTCGAAAAAAACGTGATGTCTTTATGTTTCATTATGTTTTCGAAATTAAAAACACTACTTTACTGTTTCGACGATTCATTTGATAGCGTCCGTGAGGTGGAAAGAATATTGCTCAGAAACATATTTCATTCTCTCGTGGAAACAGAAACAGTTTACTTGGCTGCATCGATGAATGCCATCTTAACGGTGTTCGTCTGTGTAACCTTGAACCATCTCATGCGCGCTTCAATCCCTTTCCGGCTTGTTTTCACACTTTTCTTTTCCGCCCCTCTCATTCATCCTCCAATTGTCTCCCCATAAAATTAAACGACGCAAAAAGATGTTTTCCATCAGCGAATTCGGACAAAGAAATTTCTCAGTCACCTCAAAAAGTATTCGTATTTTGGAACGTTCTCAGAGAAAGTTTTCCTATCCTTGAGCAGACCTTTTCCAAACGTTGTTTTCTCATCAATACATATTTGAAGATATGCCGCTTGTCCTGAAGTTCAAACATACTCTCTTAAGAGTTGGATATTTCACATTTTTGATGATATGTACAAATAAATAAAGCTTTTGAAGCTTTTTTTGTATACAGTTTTTTTTGTTGGTGTTTTGGGGACTAATAATGAGTTTTTTTTTCAAAGATTGCTCATGAATCCGAAAAATTGAGTTTTCTGTTCCGCTGTATATTCTTCCAAGCTCACATATTGTATGACAGTCCTTTGCAATCAACTAACCCTGAATTTGTCATCGACTGATGATCCTTTCCGTGCAAAATTCATTTGTCACGCAACATCTGGTATAAAAAGACTTCTCGATCAATTTTCTTCCGAACGCTATTAGAGTTTGACACTATTTCCAGTTTACTGAAAAACTTTTCTCTGAAAATCTGATTTCACTGAATTTGACAACATGAATCTGAAATCGCTATCATTGACAAACTAGATGGCTTAAATAGAAAAACTATAGGAAAATTCTAAACTTCAAAAACATCTAGCTGAAAGATTTGCTGAGATCAAGGTGCGGAAATACGATGCATACATAGCTCGACTTGAATCTACAATCATTTAAATCTCATGCAATTTTGTTCTTTGGCGACTCATATAATGATTATTCATCCGGTCAGCGTTGATCAACTAGATGATATCAGGTTGGGCGGAGTCAGCCACTAAGCCTTTCTCTGACCTTTGAGGGTAAACAGTATAAGATGAATTGATCAATGTCCATATAGGGTTTCAAGGTTTTTTAAGAAGTTCACCACATATAACACATTTTTATTTGTAGGTTGAACTTAAAGTGAGGTTGTACAGTTTTTTTTAAACGTAAAGGTTATAAAGAACGGATAGTTTCTGCCTAAAATCTGGGGCCGTATTCAGAGATCTAAGATCATGGGTAAATTTTACCCTAGTATATTAAATACCTATGTTCAACTCAATTCTGTATTCAGAGACAAGCCGGGTGAGTGTCTTAGCTTTCCTACTAAACTTTAGTATAAAGTTTAACCTAAAGTCTACTCTCTGAATTCCATTTTGGCGAACCTACAACTTGATATAAAATTTACCATAAATTTTAGTATAAATTTTTGTTTAAAAATTTTAGTATAAAATACGGCCCCTGGTCAAAATCTGATGATGGAAAAAGGAAGGCACAAACCTAAAGAACTCTCTTTTCTTATCAAGTAGAGTGGGTTGAAGAGGATTATGTTGAGACACTTTCTCATGGCTAGGTTGCCAATTTTCGAATATCAATCGTTCTTCAAAAGTAACTGCGCTATTTTCTACCATACACTTATTCTACAATTATCGTCAAATTATTTTTTCTTTATATATTTTCTTTTATGCTTTACTGCAGATTTTCGGTGAAATGGGTTTCAGATTAAGGAACTTGTATATTTGAAAAATATGAAATGCTCGGAAATGCTAGGAAATATGAGAAAAAAATCTAAAATCTTTGCTCGTAAATAACGTTCAATTTTTTGAACTGTTTTAAGGTCAAGTTTTATATACTGTAACTGTTTTAAGGTCAAGTTTTATATACTGTAACTGTTTTAAGGTCAAGTTTTATATACTGTAACTGTTTTAAGGTCAAGTTTTATATACTGTAACTGTTTCAAGGTCAAGTTTTATATACTGTAACTGTTTCAAGGTCAAGTTTTATATACTGTAACTGTTTCAAGGTCAAGTTTTATATACTGTAAAATTTCATACTAGTTGAATAATTATCTACTCTTTTTCTCATTTTCTTCTTTCAGACTTCTTATTTTCTGATTTTTCGTAACATAATATTGAAAGCAAGCTTGGAAATCTGAACACGCTCCCTCAATTTACGGACGAGCTATTTTATAAGACACACGCATTGGAGTTGATGAGAAAAAAATTATTTTACTCAAGATACATCTAACTGGTGTAATGGATGAAGTAATGAGTAACTTAATTTTATATTCAGCAATCTTTAGGCTTCTGCTTTTCGCATCTCAAACGGATCCCCTCAAGGTGAAACATAGGAAAATCTAGCCGGCAATCAAGAGCTCTTCTTATACAATTGTATCCATGGCTACTCAATTTTATTTACTCATACCTTATTGTTAGGATGAGACAGGAAACACGTGAGTACTCTTCTCTCGGAACACATTGGCTGACTCATAGTTGGGCATGACAAGCATGTCAGTCATGTCTTTTTGTTGCTTTTCCTGAAAGCTCTCTTCGACTAACTTTATCTTTCTCTCAACCTTATAATACTTTATCGCAATGGTGATTTCGAAAGGGGCAGGTAGGGGGTCGAATAGAAGAGTGATTCGTATCAACACAAAGGCATGACACTTCTCAAAGTGAGAAAAGAGCTAAGTCGATTTGGTTAAGACGGTTTGGGTCTGGAATCGAGAATATGAGGATCGTTTTATAGGTTAGCGATAGCTGTTTTGAATGCTTTGACTGTTATCTTACTTTCCCTTTAACCTTTATCTTACTTTCCCTCTCTCTTCCTCTATCTCTCTTCTTTTTCTATTCTTTCTTCTTTTTTCTTTCTCTCTTCAATTTTCTGTCTTCCTTTCCCATCCCCCTCCTTTTCTTTCCCTCTCTCTTGCAATCTCTCTTCTTCTCTCTACCACTCTCATTTTCCATGCTTCTCTCTTCGGTCCTACTACCTTTAATTTTTTTCAGAATTTAAACTTTTTTACTTTCTGAAAATCTGTTTTTTCTAAACTTAATTGTAACTCTTCAAATTATAGGACTAATACAGGGTGGTCCATAAATAGTGTTACAAATTGGAATTGTTATACCTTTTTTCAAAACAGAGAAAATCATTTCAAATTAACATATTTTATCAACAACATTAATGTCAACATTCACGCGAAAGTTCAGCTCAAACTATCGTCTTTTGCTCGAACTACAGCTCGAAGTCTCTTTGGGAACGCCTCTACCACTGTACGGAGGTATTCGACTCCGATGTTGTCCCATTCTGCCTGAAGGGCATTCTTCAGGGAATCAATATTTGAGTGGGAGCGAGAGTTGACCTTGGACTCCAAGTAGGCTCAAACGGAATAATCCAGCGGGTTCAGGTCGGGTGATGAGGCCGGCCATTTTGATGTTGTAATGAAGCCGGGAAAACTTTCCTTGCACCACGTTTGGACCTTTTTAGCTTTGTGGGGCTGGTGCTGAGTCTTGTTGAAAGGTCCATGTCCTCTGATTGAGATGCGATTGAGACCATGGATGGAGCACGTCTTGCAGAACATGTTCAGGTAGTATTCCGTGTCGATCTTGACGCCTTTCTCGACAAAAACAAGCGGTGTTTTTCCTGTGGCGCAGACCATGACTTGAGTTGGATGTGCACTGCGTTGGACCGTTCTACCCTTGCTATCGGTTTGCTCTGCGTCCTTCGCAAGCACTCTGACGTTTTTTGAGTTGTGGACTTCCTTCCACGGTGAACAGCTTTTCGTCAGAGGACACCATATTGAAATGTTCGCCTAGCTGCGTACGGCGAAGACGGTCGCGACATCTTTTGACTCTTCCCGACTTGTTGCGAGCCGACAGAAAAGCGGCCTTCCGTGTACGATACGACCTGAGTCCCAGCTCCTCCGTGACTATTCGTTTCAATGAAGTTCGGCTCATCGGGAGCTGCTGGCGCCATCTGTCTGATGCTTCGTCGTGAATTTCCGGTTGATCCGACTCCGAACGTTTTCGATGAGTGGTGTCGTGCGAACAGTGCGAGGACGACCTCGCCTTGGACGGTCCAAAGATGTGCCAAGCTCCTCGAATCTTTTGATCGCTCGATACACTGTCATGCGAGGCAGGCGAAGCGTTTCAGCAATGCGAGTAGGAGCGTGGCCAAGAGTGTGTAGGCGAATGATCGCAATGCGCAAGCGATTCCGACGCTGTCATTACCCTAAACATCGATGGAATCAATCGCAACTCACTTGACACGTACTAAAAAAAACGGGGGATCAGGAAACGAGAAAAAAAGACCGCTACGTGCGGTCACTTTCCCAGGAAATGTTTTCGAAAATTTGTAACTTTATTTATGGACCACCCTGTATGTTTTTTTTCTCTTTGTGACTATTTTTCTCATTCGATCATCTATGTACAGGATGGCCCATATATTCGAAAACGCGTTTACAAACATGTATCTCAGTGCATAAGTGAGCAAGAGTGTTCAAATTTGTAATTTATCAGCACACATTAATAAAAACATTGGGTCAAAAAATCATTCAATTCGGTCCCCTTTGGCACGAACGACAGCCCGGAGTCGCTTTGGGAACGCTTCGATCACTGGACGAAGGTACTTTTCGTCGATCTTCGACCACTCCTCCTGCAGGAATTTTTTTTAGAGACTCCAGATTCAAGTGAGGATGAGCATTGGACTTTGCTCTCAAGGTAGGACAACACGGAATAGTCAGCGGATTGAGGTCGGGCGATGAGGAGGGCCATTCTGCGCTGGAGATGAAGTCGGAAAATGAGCGTTGCAACATGCCTGTGTTCCGATAGCCTTGTGAGCAGGCGCAGAATCTTGCTGGAAGACCCAGGGTGTATTACGGTAGTCGGAAGCAGACCAAGAAAGCAATACTTTTTGAAGAATATGCTGGCGGTAGTATTCCTGGGTTAATTTTGACTCCTGGTTCGAACAAAACACGGGAGTTTTGCCGGTGGCGGACACTCCGTCCCAAACCAAGACTTTCGCAGGATGGGAAGCTCTATGCTGCCTGTGAGTCCCGAGCAAGCACTCGCACATTTTGAGGGTTGTAGGCCTCTTCCACGGTGAACAGCTTCTCATCCGAGAAGACTGTCCTGAGGTGAGCACTGTCGCGCGTCAGAGGATTAGGGCGCGGCACCTTTGAGTCTTTTCTCCTTGTTCTTTAGAGTTAGGATGGCAGCCTTTTTAGTACGATATGGGGGGAGACTCAAGTCCTCTTGACGATTCTTCGAAGAGTGTTGCGTGATAAGTTCATCTCGGAGGCCATTTTTTTCAAGTTACGCCTAGCATTTCGACCGACTCGCTTCCTCATGGCCTCAATCTTGTTAGGGAAGCGCACTAATCGAGGATCACCTCTCCGGGGCAAGTCAGCAAGTGTACCGATCTGTTCAAACCGTTTGATTGCTTTTCAGACAAGATTGCGAGGCGTTGAGATCTTTAGCGATGCGCGTATTTGATCGACCAAGTTTGTGCAAGTCCACAATGATAGAGCGTACTCTATGAGAGACCACCATTATTTTGAGAATTGATCAAATGATATGAAATTTGAACCATGTAATAAAAAAACCTATGAGAAAAACATGTGTAAAAATTGGAGCTCAGCATGCACTACAAATTGAATTATAAACGCCGAAAGATTTGTTTGCGAATATATGGGCCACCCTGTACATATATTGAATCACTTCCTGGATGTTACCCTCCATAGTTTTTTTTTAAATGTACATATTCTTTTTCACTTTTCGCAAATGACTTTGCTTACTAGCACTGTTTCCTTGCATTCTATACACCTCTCACTTATTTTTTGCTTTGCTCACTACCCTAATAATGCACTTTGCAGTACTATTTCAAGGGTTTTCCCTGCTTTTGTGTTTTCTCTCACTTCCATCTGCTTCTTTTCACATGATCTCTCGGGATATTTCCGTTTTCTCAATTTCTTTCAAAACTATTTCTCGCCTGTTGGCTGTTTTTCTGAATCTTTTTTTCATTATTTTCTAACGTCTTTTGTCTGTTTCTTTCACTGAGACCCATCAGTATTCGCCTGCTTCCCTGGTTCCCCGTTGTTCCAACCACGCAGAGTTCGCCGTCTCTCCTTGTATACACACATCGCCACTCATCTCTTGATAATCACCTAATCATGCCCCTTCTTATTTATTCACTCGTCCATTTCTTGAATCTTTCCTCGATCATTACGCTTTGTTCACGTTCTTTTTTTCCATCTCAGAATCAGGCTTCTTCCTTTCAAACGCTACTCTCTCTCATAATCTGATATCGTCTTCTTCTCTGCATCTCTCTATCATGTACGATTCCATTCCACTCTCTCTCTATCTCTCTCTCTCTTTCTCTCGTTCGCTCTCTCTTCACTCTTACTAGTCCCCTATCTTTCTCTCCTTTTAATTTCCTCCCTCTTTTATCTCTCATATTTTATTTTTCTCTCATTTTCCTGGTCTCTCTGATCTCTGATTCCCTTTTTTCTTTCCTATAACATCAAAATGCCGCATCTTTCGCTTAAGATACTGATTGCCAGATGGAGGAATACGGCAAAATTCAGAAAAGAGGTTCTTTTCAACGCACTGCTGGGTATGTGATTTCTCTGTAAGTCAAACAAAATGCCTCTAAACTAACCCTCATAAAAGTATTTGTATGTCGATGTATGTATACATGGAAGTATCGTGCTTTCGAAATGTTTTACACATGTGAATATTTTCTTTCTATCTCTCTCTCTCTCTCTCTCTCTCTCTCTCTCTCTCTCTCTCTCTCTCTCTCTCTCTCTCTCTCTCGCTCGCTCTGAATCTGTGACTTTCCTCCTTGTTCGCGCATTCCATCAGCGTCCCCGTCCGTGTTTACGGTCAATGAATTGTGAACTGTGAAACTTATTGTCAGCAGAGTGCTCGAGACGCATTGGTGCTTTTTTTCCTTTTCAGTGCATGGAAGAATGCTATTTGATCACCATTTCGAAGTTTTAGAGATCAAAAGTTTGTATTTGATTATCCATAAGATTTTCGACTACAATTGTATAAAATAACTTGGAGACTCATGTATTCGCTTGATAAGTTTCATTCAATAACACATCCTCTCTTATAACCAGTTCCAGTTGTAGCCTGCTCTATCATCATTTTGTTTACTTGGATAGTTTTACTCTAATTCTTGATATGTGTGCTATTTTCATTCATAAAAGTCATCACAAAGAGAGAGAGAGAGAGAGAGAAAGAGAGAGAGAGAGAGAGAGAGAGAGAGAGAGAGAGAGAGAGAGCTGATAATTTCGCTTTCTTTCGTTTTATATTTAGCAACCAGGGAAACCATGAACAGTGTGGAATTAGTCGACTAGCGGCCTTTATTATCGCTTTTTCCATCCTCATTTACTGATTGGGTGAAATCCGGAACATCCGGCCATTCGCACTTTACATAATGTACTCAGTGGGGAAAGGGTGTGATGTACCGTCGTTAATTGCTGCACCAATACTGATGCCGATCTCTATAGCAACCTGCGATCGTTAGAGGAATGATTAGGTCTGATTGGCTTCAGCGGTTCTTCTGATCAAGTTTTTTTTCTCGTTGAGGATGGAGCAGAGTTTTCGCACTTCATTATCATTTTCATAGGCCTCAGTTTGGTTTTCAAGGAATTTATACGAGGTTTTTCGAGACATTTTAGCGTTTTCTTCTGCTTGGTGATTCCGATTTGGTCATCTGCTAAGTGTAGGATTCAGGTCTTGAAGAAAAAAACTTGTGATGTTTTGTTTTGTTCAATCAAAAAAAAACTGATCACCAAATTTCAAAATCTTTGACTTTTACGAAGTCGAGTTCAGTAGAAAGGAGCGGAGAATTGAGTTATCATAAAAAGGAAGCTTTTTCTTGTAAAAGTTATAAGTGTCCCTCAAATTTTCTAGTTTTTATTGAACAAAAATTATTTGTGATTTTAGTTGTTGATTCTCTCCATTCACTTGTTCGAAAATTGCAAAAAAGTGATGTGTTGTTAAAAAAACTACTCGCAACAAAAAATAATTCTGATCATATTTTTAACAATTTCCGATTTTCTTGCTTGTTTTTTTCTTCTCTGCTTGTTTTCTTTTTTGGAGAACGCAAAATATGGAGAAAATTTGATGTACAATGTTCATTGAAAGGGTGGATTGAAGAATATGTATGTACTTATAAGAGGTGAGCAAAAAAAAGAAGTTTCCTAATTTACGTAATTCCGCTATTACCGAAAATTTGGTTAACCTTTGACTTTTTGTTATTTTCAAAGTGTACCTTGAGTTTGAGTTTATTGAGTTCATTACGCATGGAAAATGCGTGGTAAGGTATAAGGAAGGGGGTCTTCCTTGTGAGGGGAAACATGAGGTCGAAGGAGTTGACAACATATGAGGTCGAAGGAGTCCACGTTGATTACGGAAAGAACTTGCGAGTGTTGGCCCTACTCCAGTGGTAGCATTGTGTGGGAGGGCGGTGAGGAACTAGGACGATACAGCTTCAAGGTGTCCAATTCCTCGTTGAAGCCGGATTGCATCTTGTCCACTATACGAAATGAATAGAGTAGAGAGCGGATAGAAATTCGACCACTCCAGTCATGGCGAACAAGATAGAATGGAAACCCTTACTCCTCCTTAGATCGAATCGCTTCGCTACAGGGCTCTCATGCTGCTATTGGCAGAGAATAAAAAAAAATTTAAAAAATAAAAATTTTCTAAACTGAGAATAAATTTAGGTAACTTTGGAGCCGAAAATTAAAAGTTATTTTATAGATTTTGTCATTTAAGTATCCAAGAACTACCAGATCAAAAAAGTGTCTACTGGAATCAGAGTTCATTTCAACTCTAAAATATCATAGTAAATAACGAAATCAGTTGTAAATCATAGTTCTGACATTCAAAACGAAAAGATGAAAGTTTAGAAAGTTCTATGAATAGGGTATTAGTAAAGCTATGAAATGCTTTTCAAAGCGTCCTCGATAGCAATGTAAGAAACTACTGAATCAAAAGTAAGGTTAGAAGCTTGGAATCAAAAGTAAGGAAAAAACTTTCGGAGTCTTGGGAATGAACACTGATGTTAGGAGTTGAAACAATAAATACCTACTTTTTTTTCAAAAGGCGTACTACTTTAACCTACAGATAAAGGATTTGAGTGTTACACCTGGGAACATCTTTGTTCGGAAGCTTCTCTCTTACAAGATGTCACGTGTCGGCATCGTCCATCTCCTACAGATGTCATTCTCTTTTTTTTGTTGGAAGCCATTTGTTTCAAATGTAATTTTTTCTCTCTACCGCGGCTTCTTTCACCTGAAGCATCCGACATGTGTTGACATTGTAAGTGTTCCCATTCCCTCCTTACTACCTTTTGTCTCATTCAAGCACTTATTCTGTCTGATGCTCTTCCATCTTTCTCTTTCACTCCGAGACATTCTTTCAAAAGCACCTATTCTCTTTGCACTGCTTGTTTCCAGTCAAGTTTGTTAGAAGTCAAAGTTTCTCGTTGTACTCACGAGTACAACTTTAGTGGCCGAAATGCTTCGCGCCCTAGTTGAGCTGCGACTTCGGTATTTTTTACTAAAAAGTTCGAGCCGTTTTCATGATGAGTATCAGCGTTTTGACAATATACTACTAGTAACTGTCTCTCTAGTATATTAATGATTCCCTATCGATTTACACTCTTTTATTTATCTTTTTTGAATGTGAGTGGCTTCTATTGAAGCATGCACCTCAACTCACCTACATATACCATTAATTTCCATAAGTTAGGTTTTTGTTTCATCGATGTTTTTCTAATTTCCTTTTTTTTTTACACAGTCCTTTTCAAAGATTTTTCAAACAAAGTAATAAAAGTTATAAATCTTTCTATCATTTAACCTCCAGATGTTTCTTCATTGCTCTCCTGCTCTGTCTGAAAATTACTTCTCTCTCCTCCTTTTCGACTCATTTGAACTATCTTTTTAAAAACCTTTTTTGAAGTTCCATTAACTTAGTCTCAAACGATTTTTCATTACTGTATTTTGTTTCATACTTCTGTCTCCAATCTTCACTTCTTCTTAAATTCTTGTGGCTGTCGCTCTACCTATTTGTTGTATTTCTCTCTCTCTCTCTCTCTCTCTCTCTCTCTCTCTCTCTCTCTCTCTCTCTCTCTCTCTCTTTATTTCTTTCTCTCTCTCTCTTTGTCTCTCTATTTATCTCTTTCTTTCTCTCTATTTCTCTCTCTCCTTCTCTCTCTCCTTCTCTCTCTCCTTCTCTCTCTCTCTCTCTCTCTCTCTCTCTCTCTCTCTCTCTTTCCCTCTATCCCTCTATCTATCTCTTCCTTTACCTACCTCTCTCTGAAAAACAATTCTCTCTCCTCCTTGTCGACTCATTTGAACTATCTTTTCTGAAACCTTTTTTAAAGTTTCATTCACTTTGTCTCAAACAATTTTCCATTACTGTATTTTGTTTCATACTTTCGTTTCTAATTTTCACTCCTTATATTCTTTTGGCTGTCGCTCTGCCACTTTGTTGTATTTCTCTCTTTCTATTTCTCTCTCTCGCGCTCTCTCTCTTTCTTCCTTTTTACTACTCTCTTTCCATTGAGTGTTTCCCATCATATCCCATTTACAGTCTTATGCAAATTTGTTTGTGATCCGGAGCTATCGGTTACCCAGCTTTGCCTGCAATATCAGGCCTCTTCGAGCTGGGTCCATTATCGCGTATCATGTTTCTCTCTCTCTATGTATGTGTCTCTCTGTCTCTTCATCTCTCTCTCTCTCTTTCTGTTAATTTCCGTCTCTCACTCTCTCACTCTCTACCTTCCTTTTTCTTTTCCTCTCTCCGTCTTTCCCTATCACCCTTTTCCCTTTCTCTCTCTTAATTCATCTCTCGATCTCTCTCCTACT
This sequence comes from Allodiplogaster pararmata, assembly GCA_964056735.1. Lineage (NCBI taxonomy): Eukaryota > Metazoa > Nematoda > Chromadorea > Rhabditida > Diplogasteridae > Allodiplogaster > Allodiplogaster pararmata. The sequence continues at coordinate 35,026,955 of OZ057405.1, forward strand.
AGTGCTCACTCTCTCTCTTTCCCGCTCTCTATTTCTCTGTTTCGGGGTAGGTGAATTCTCGGTTGTTGATGCCATCGTGTTTATGCTTTCCCAGGCTGAGCAACCGAATTCCGTGTTGTTTGTATATTGTTTTTCGTTTATTTCGTCTGATCCGTTTTATGATGGTGGGCCCTTTTCTCACAAATTTTTTTTGATTCATTCAGTTCTTTATTCCACTTGTTCAAGTAACGTATGAACGTGCATGAAAAAGGATGACTGACACAGTGTGTTTCAGTATTTAAAATAATGATTCACCAAAAAGCCTATCAAAACGATCGTAAAGCCACAGAGAGAACAGCTCGGAGTCTCAAAATCCGAGAACCGTTTTTGAATGGCATTTTCGAGAACTGGTTCCCTAGGTTCTCTCAGAAGTGGAAAAGTAATTTTTGACTATACATAGGCGATAGAATGACATGCCTTCCTTTGTGATTTCTCGCCAAATTGTCGTTTTTATAACGGTTCTCATCATGCATCTAGTTTTCATAAAAATTGAAACTTTTTGGCCTTTCTCGCGCAAAACGCCGAAAACACTCACTGGGTTGTGTGAAGGCATTAACTAGGAAAACTAGTGGCTGCTCACTTTTTCTGCCAATTTTTCTAGCAGTGGGAAGAGTTGTAGACGGTAATTTTGATTTTGTAAATGTCGCTGGTCCGAGCACAGCCGATATTTCTTGACATTCTATGTTTGGGTGGATATGCAGGGGCGGTTGAAATGGCGAATTCACAATATTTGGAAAATTCACCTTTATGCCATACCCGAATTAGAACTTTATTCAGTAGTTGAGCAAAAAACTAAATCATTGAGACGTAAAACTCGAAGAGCAACCAACAGTTCTGACACCAGAGCCCGAGACAGAAAGCCATGAGTAGGGGTAGAAGAGGCGGGGCATAGCCGTGGCTAGGCACGCCCACTTGAAGAAGTCCATCCTCTATCTTGTACTCACAACCCCTGCTCATATCTCCGTCCTCTTCAGTTCTCTGCTGCTCTCCTCTCACTTCATTCTCTTTCTGTCTTACTATTTCTCTCTCTTTCTCTCGCACGCTTCCTCTCTCTATATAACCATACCGCTAGTGTTACTCACTCCTCCACTCCCGTGCTCCTCTTCACCTTTGGAGTGTTTAGGGAAAGGAAAGGGGGCTGAGCCACTGTTTCTTTTTTCAAGTCATAAGAGTATAACCATTGAGTTTTTCTACGGAAGAAGCGTTTTACTCTTTTTTTTAAATCCTCAAACCCATTAAGAATCTTTAGGCAATTTGTCTAAATTAAATGGCGTCAACCATTACAATTATTCCAAGCAGCTACGAGATAATTAGTATACATACATACACATATGAATAAATGTGTGTCCACCTTCTTTTTTGATTTATCTGTTTTTGCGCGAAAATTTTGTTATTAACCTTGTCTACCCGTGATTTTATCAGATCGTTCTAATTGTTCCCTTTCGAAACCGCTTTTTCAACTTCTGTTAATCGCTCTAAGTATATAAAAAAGTTAATTCTAGGTTAGCTGAGAGTTTTCATCCTAGAAGAGGTGCAAGTGAGCTCTCGCACAGGCTCGCGAGTAGGTCCACGAGCAACAAGCTTGTGTGATCTTCCAAGCCATGGTCGGACCCTTTCCTTGGTCAATCTTCCTACTTCTCCCCCCACTCCTTGTCATTTCTCGAGCCAAGAAGCTACCAGATATATATTGGAACTCGACTAATTCACAGTCAGTTTTTTCATTCGCTTCATGATGCGCTTCTGATTCCACATGACTGACTCTGATTGAGCATGCGATACAATCTTGTGCCTCTCCACTTGTTTGGATCCACTTTTTTAAAACTGAGATGTTTTCCTTCATTGCATTTAGCCATCTGTCACACATTCTCCTCAGTTCTGTCTCTCTCCTTCTCCATCCCATTCGCTCCATCCTCGGTGCTTTATCTCTCCAGCTCATTACTTGGAAAATCTCGGCCAATATCTCTGTCGGGGGCTGTCTTCAAGCGCTCTGGTCCATTAGAAAGCCTCTGCGTGGCAAGACATGTTTCTTCTTCTCCAAATATGTGGAGGAAGCTTCTTTTAGCGTAAGGAGAGAAGGCGAGGGAAGGCAAAAACACGGAAACACAGAAATTACCTGGCGAGAGACAATAAAACTATGCAAACAACATCAGACGGGCGCATATCTCTCTGGGAAAGGATTTAGTTGCTGATCTATCTAGGGTGAGAGCTGATTTGTGAGCAAGAGAGAAAAGAGAGAGAGGGCGAAAGAAAAAGAGGAAAGCTATGATGAGGAGCGGTCTTCGTTCTTTTTCTCCAGTCTTGTACTGATACAAAGGGCCGTCGTGTCTGTTGAGAGCATGCGCGAGAGATTGGAAATATGTAGGTAGAGAGGACTCGGAGAGATTGATGCTGTGTACTGTGTGATAGAGCGCAGCTGAGATAAGCCTTCGCTCTTCATTTACTGGCCTATTTGGGAAAAGGGAACGCTGGGCAGCGCTCCATTAACTGTTGCTACAGGGTATCATATGGAAAGGCGGTGGTTATTGTGTCGGCGGGTTTTGTCGCATTGGGTAACAGAAATCATCCATATCGAGAAAACAAGAGAAAGTCAAAACGATGCGTTGATTTAATAGCAGAGCGACATATGTATATGCATTAGATCAAAAGGACTAATAGGTTATTTCTACAAAGAGGAATAAGAGAGTACTCCCAAAGAGAGAGTAAAAGAAATACCAAAAGAAGAGAGCGAGCTGAGAGTAAAAAAAATTATCTTCTCAATATGAAATTAATTTGAGGTGTTGAGATTAATTTTATGTTGAGATGTATAATTTTATGCTTACTAAACCCAAAATAGAGAACAAGTCATTGTACATATATATAAATGGTTATCTAAATAAAATCATTCGGAATTTCTTACGTTTTTTTTCAGTAGAGATACAGTGTAAATTCTCTTGTTTTGTTTCTCTAGCATAACATCAATTAGTAATTGCGATGAGACGGAATTGTGGGAGGAAAAAACAATCAAGATGGTAGAGATTAGAAAGGATATTTGAGACTATGGAACGTAGCTGCTTGTTCGATCTTGAGATTCGGATCTATGCTTCTCGATATCTTCTCTTTCTCTTTCTCTTTTCTTTTCTCTTTCTCTTTCTCTTTCTCTTTATCTTTCTCTTTCTCTTTCTCTTTCTCTTTCTCTTTCTCTTTCTCTTTCTCTTTCTCTCTCTCTCTCTCTCTGTCTCTCTCTCTATCCCTCTCTGTCTTTTCCCTCTCTCTCTCACTCTCTTTATCTCTCTCTGTCTCTCTCTCTGTCTCTCTCTCTATCCCTCTCTGTCTTTTTCCCTCTCTCTCTTCTCACTCTCTTTATCTCTCTCTGTCTCTCTCTCTGTCTCTCTCTCTGTCTCTCTCTCTATCCCTCTCTGTCTTTTTCCCTCTCTCTCTCACTTCTTTATTCTCTCTCTCTCTCTCTCTCTCTCTCTCTCTCTCTCTCTCTCTCTCTCTCTCTCTCTCTCTCTCTCTCTCTCTCTCCAAGACTCTTAGTGTTTGTCTCTCTAAACGCTAATATTCTTGACAAAATAATCTTCGTTGCTTTTTGAAAAAACAAAATCATATTTCAACACGTCTTTTATTAGAAAAATTATCTCTTGGGTGAAATTGTGTCACTATTTGTGCCACCTCCATTTTTACATAGTTGCAGTCCATAAATGGCTCCCCATTCAAATTTGAATAGCGTAGTTTTTGCATGTATGTGGGGCCATTACAGAATTACACCGAGCACACTGTGCGCACAGTGCGCACAGTGTGCTCGGTGTGCTTCTGTAATAGCCGTATGTGGCCATTTTTCATACCGATTTCTCCTTCTCTCGTGAGATCATCTTATCCTTTTGCCTCTTTGGGCACATGTACGCATTTGTTGAATGAAATGTGATTCTTGTGAGAGAATAATTGCTCCCCTAGCCAATTAAATCCCATGGCATTTTTTTTCTTCGTCTTCTCATCAAGGTACGCTTTTGCGCACTCTCAAACTATTCTATTTCTTTTTTTCTCATCTGTTGTCATCATTTTACATATGTTTCTCTTCTCTCTGACACACTATTTTTCTCTATCTCTCTCCTTTTTTCTCTATCTCTCTCCTTTTTTTGTCTTTCCTCTCTTCCGCTTAACCAGTAATACTCTCAGTACTCTACCTTCGAAGATATTCTTTCCATAAACATCTCACACCCTCACTGTTTGTCTATAAATTACTACCCGAGGAGCTAACAGCAAAAACGCAAATAAGAACAATGAAGCAATCGCTGAGCGCGCAGAGAACGCTTTAATTAAAATTATTGGGTAATTTTTTGGCTGCTTCAGTGAGCTGATTGAATCCTCTTGCAATGGAACGTGGTGGACATGATTGAAATGATACTTGTTCTTGCTACAAAAAGGCAAAGCATCTAAAAATGACGAGGAAACTAAGTGCTTATTTTTTTAAAATTATTAAACTTTCTCATAATCTGCTCTGCTTTTCATGGTGTTTCTCTTTCAAATTTATTTTTCTTACGCATTTCAAGCGTCTTTTTCTTTTTCTTTGTTTTGCTTTTCTGTTTATTTTCACTCCGTCTCTTTTGTTTCTCTTCTTTTTTTGCCTCTCTCCTATGCATCTCCCTCTCCTTCCAGTCCTCTTTGTTTTGGCTGTATCTCTCGTTATTTCTTGTTCTATTACCATCTTACACAAACTTCCGGGCAGCCAACAAGCTTATTCATCTCAGTACGATTTCCGCCTCACTAACACGTAAGAGTGGTCTGTTCAAACACTCAGAGGACACATCTTCTATACGCTCATGGTTTATTCACTGCGGTCAAGTGTTGTATATCCCGAAGGCGCGTGTTCAAACACCAATTATAATATAAGAGTTGGATTGAATACTTCACAGATATGATATTAGAGATTTCGGATCATTGTTAACCTATGGATGAACTCTATCGATTCGCTAAAGTTTTTGAAGTCCTCAGGTTTTTTTCCTCGAAATAATATTCTCTACAACAGTGACAATTTGAAAAAGTTAGAGAATTGAAAATGGTGGAGGAATTGAAAATTTTAAATTCTCTATAGAGAAAGATAACATGCGAAAGAAAAAAGGAGGATTATCAAATAAAGGTTGAAAAGAAAAAGTCAGTAATAGGAATGAATGAAATATAGAGAGAGAAATTACGAGACACAAGAGAGTATCAGGCACTAGAAGAGAGGTTTCCTATTGAGAGAAGTGAAAACGTTGCAACTTGTACGAGAGCTCAGAAGGTGCTTGACCATTGTATGAACATGGATCATGCTCTCTTACTCTCTGTTTTCCCGTTCTGTTTTCCCATTATCTCTTCATCTCTCTCACACGCTCTCTCCTTCACTCACACGCTCTCTCCCTCTCTCACACGCTCTCTCCCTCTCTCACACGCTCTCTTCCTCTCCCACACGCTCTCTCCCTCTCTCACACCCTCTCTCCCTCTCTGACACGCTCTCTCCCTCTCTGACACACTCTCTCTCTCTCACACGCTCTCTCCCTCTCTCACACGCTCTCTCCCTCTCTCACACGCTCTCTCCCTCTCTGACATGCTCTCTCCCTCTCTCTCATTCTCTCACACCCTCTCTCCCTCTCTGACACGCTGTCTCGCTCTCTGACACGCTCTCTCCCTCTCTCACATCTTCAGATTATTTCCCCTTTTCTTTCTTACCTTCTTAATCTCTTCGTATTTCTGATGTGAGAAGTTCGGTTTTTTTCTTTTCAAATCTTACCTTTTTCTTTTTCTCCTCTCGCATGCCAGCCTCTTTGTTTTGATGGATCCTTCCTCTATTTCTCCTACTTACTATCTTCTTTCCCCACAATGGTTGCTTTTCTGACACTGTTGTTCTCTCTTACACAATATCCCTTTTTCGCTCAAGACTCTAACTTAAAGCTCTCACACCTGAATATTACTTTTCCTACTATCTTCACCTCTCACTACACCTCCCAATTCCCGTTTCCCCTTTTCTGATCTTTCTCTTCTCTCCACACTCTTACTTTCTAGAAAACCACTCCACGCTTCACGCCCTCACTCTTCTGTACAGTTTTTGATCAGCAGCTCCATGACCTTTGAATGTTTCTATTGTGATTTTCTCCCGCACGGAAAGCTCTATATGTTCCGGTGTTCCGGATAGCTCCACTCCCTCGCTCGAACCATTCTATACGCAGCCAAAACATTCCATAGTACAAGATTTTTGCATAGTTCAGCAACGGCTCATACTTGCTTCTTTTGTCTTCCCTTACCGGACATTTGCCCCGGTGAGCTGGCATGTAATTGGTCCTAATACAACGGGAGAGAAGAAAATCTGAATGTCAGGGAAGGAATTCTCAGTTTATGCGTACTAACCTGCACGTAAAAAAAATACAACCGAACCTAATCGCTATTCATTGTAAATGTGAATCTCTAAGAAGTGTATTGTCGCGAAGTATCGTAACAGAAAAGTTTAAGGAAAAGGTCAAGGGAGTTCTTGATGTTATTAATGACGAAGGCTAATAGAGCCAGGCTAACATATTACTCCTCACTCTTAAACAGAGAAAACATAATCTCTGGTCAGTTAGATAATAAACGAAGATTATAGTATAACGGACGTTACGCAGAGAACATTACAAACAAGAAGAAGATAGGTAGGAGAACGGTACATGTAGTAGAGATTCTGACAGAGGGAAAGGGATATCAGAGGAGATAGAGAAAGGAAGACACCTAGTTAATATCAGTGAAAAGGAAGAAGAGAATAGGGAAACAGAAACAGAAAGAGGGGATGACGAGAGCCAGAAAACGTGAAAGAGAGCTATTCATTCTAGAAGGTTGCCTGTATCAGATTATGTCCCTCATTTCTTTTCTAATCTGCCATGATCTTTGGAGTGTCAAAGTTTATCCTTAACCTTACTCCACCCATGTCAGGAATCCACTTGATCTGCTGAGGAGAGCAGAGATGAGTGTGAGAGAGCTATTGAGAGGAGGGCGAGAATATAAAAGAAAGAGTTATAGACAAATTGAGAAAGTAAGAGATAGTATAAAAACAGGCACATGAAATTAGAATATGTGTTTCCTCGTTTGCTTATTCTACTCACATTAGCATGCAAGTAATGAACAGCTGACGGCTTACAGTCTCACAGCCTCAGAAACTGCCATCGACGCTTTTTGTCATTCTTATTCTTTATTTTTGTGGCTGTTCTCTTGGTTTTTCCCTTTTCTCAGCTCTCTTCACTCCAGATGTGCGGAAAGCTGTTTTTATAGGCGCCCTCGTCACATTTTTAGTTCGAAACGGTTTCTCTCTCTATCTCTCTCTCTATCTCTCTCTCTCTCTCTCATTCTCTCTAGTTCTCTTTTTCATTGTCTTTTCTCAATGCTCTCTATCCATCAACACACCTCCCACTCACTTCCACCGCTTCTTCTTTTGTGAATTTGTCTCATGATCAAAATACCGTGAAGACAGCGAACGAGGATATGGAGAAGTTGGGATAGGAGGATTTGAGAGAGCAGGAGGAATACTGAGAAAAGAATAGGAAAAGAGTAAAGAAAATAGTTAGGAAAGAGTAAAAAGATTGAGAACGAAGGATGAAAAGGGACAAAAGAAAATGAGAAAAAAAAGTAAAGGGTGAAAACAAAAACGAGAGATGTGAAGAGCAAAGAGAAAGCGAAAGAAATTAAAACCTAGAGCATAGTAAAATAAGGCTAGGCGGGCAGGAAAAGAACATCACGGAGAATACGGTGAAGACAGGCGGTAGAGAACTGTTTTAAGGACTGGCAGTGATTGATAATGCTCCCTTTCTTTTTCTACTCCTTCGTTGGTCCTTTCTCTCATTCTCAAACGGTTTTTTCTATTATTTTTCCATTGTCTGCCTCTTACCTCTCTTTCTTCGTTTCTCTCTCTCTCTCTCTCTCTCTCTCTCTTCCCCTGTTCATCCCTCTCTCTCTCTCTCTGCTCTCTCTTTCCCTGTTCATCCCTGTCTCTACACCGCTTGTTCTTTCTCGCCCATATTCTTATTTCTTCCTCTGCTTTTTTTCTCCCTCTTTTGATTCTGCCTCATCCATTTCTCGAAACTGAAATTTCCTCTCCCTTCTCAGCCCAAAGGATACTGTTACAGTGTTCTGAATAGGTTGATCAATCATCTTTTCTGATCTGTTGTCATCTTCACAATTCTCTACTTTTTCCTTCCCCTATTCATCTCTCGATAGTGGGAACATTACGATGAGTCTTAGAATAGAACTGAATATGGATTTTGACGGATGAGTTATTCAATTCAATTCAATATCAATTCATTTATTCCATGCAAGAACAACAACTTGTAATACAACTATGAATTTTAGTTCCAATTAGCATGGACGCGTAAAATAGGTAGACAAAAAAATCATTCATTCATTCAAAAGTGCTGAATGGCATTCAACTAATCTAAATATCATCTAAGAAAAAAAATAATATGAAATAGCTGTCTATAGTTATTTATAATCAGAAGATTGTGTCCAATACATATGTGTGTAAATACGAATAATCGTCAATATGTTACACTCGGACAAGGAAGCACAACTTCCAATGGAATTTTTTAACCTTGTCGCGAAACTTGAAGAAATTTCGATTACAACGATATCTTCCGGAAGGGAGTTCCATATTGCTATTGATCAAGAGAAAAACGTAGACAACCTATCCGGGTAAACGATAGGCAGACGAATTCTGAGAGAGTTCGCTTGTCTTGTATTATACTTGGGGGAGATAAAATGTATAGAAAGGAAAAATCGAGAGAGCATTTGTTATGTAAATATTTTGAAATATTGTAACAAATAGTTTGTTTATATTTATAAAACAACCTACGAAAGTGCAGGTAATTGTGGGGATTGCTAGCTCAGTGGATATAACACCGATGAGGAAGCCATGGGCACGGGTTCAGTACCCGCCAAACGTACCACCTCGAAACCAAGTTTTACAAGCATAATTCTTATTTTGTGATCATGGTTCGTTCTTCTGTTAAGTGGAAAAGTGGAAGTTTTCGAGTGGAAAAGGGGAATCCTTAAGGTCTCCAGCTTGTTCAGCTTCAGCCTTAAGGTCTCCAGCTTGTTCAGCTTCAGCCTTAAGGTCTCCAGCTTGTTCAGCTTCAGCCTTAAGGTCTCCAGCTTGTTCAGCTTCAGCCTCAAGGTCTCCAGCTTGTTCAGCTCATTGGATACGTGAGCCTCTCCGTAAAATATGTACATACATCCTCTAATGAGTAAGCCGTGGTATTCAATTTGACATTCGTACATTATTACACCTAATTCCAATCCAGGCTATAGAGTTACAATCCGTGATTGCAGCCCTCCCATGTTTTTTCTCTTGAGGTTACATGACTTTTTATGTAAATGAATTAATTTGTTTAAAGAATGAATATAAATATAAGAATAAATTATTTTGGTTGTCTAGAAAGATGAATATGCTGCTTTTCGTTTATTTTTCGTTATCTCATAACAGTTTCAAAAAAAGTCCACATAAACCTGGATTAAGTTAAAATTTATAACTAAAAAAAAGAAAACTATAAGTTTAAATACTGTAGAAAGGTTTATCCTAACACAATTTCAAAGTGAAGAAGCCTTTTTCCATGGTGAAACCCGGTATTTTTCATGGTGAAACCCGGTATTAGGAGCATAAATTATCGCAGAATACTAATTTGCTGAGGAAATAGGGCTTCCTCCCGTTATTGCTTTCCTTATTGCTCATCTTAAGAGATCCACTATATAAGGAAGCTCAGTAGAATTAGCTGCCACAAATTGCCTCGAAGATGTGCACCTGCTTAGTAGCTTCTCCTTCAGATCATTCCTACGAGACAGTTAGACAAAGGAAGAGAACCGATAGAGATCAGAGAAGGTCAATGCTCGTCTGAAGAGAAAGGATAGTTGAGGAGAATCGAAAGACAACAGCAGCCAGAATAAAGTAAGAGGCCAGAAAAGAGTACGGGGAAGACATTTAGTGAAAAGTAAGTTGGGCAAGAGAAACCTAGGATGGTCTGTGTAACATTTGTGTGTTCGACAACGAGCCTAAGACAAGTAGAGGATTAATGTCCAAGATGAAAAAGAAACAAGTGTCGTTTATTGCCTAGAAGAGATGATGGAGAAGAGAGAGCACAAGAGCAAGCAAGAGAGAGGGAAGGCAGATCTAATTAATGAGTGCGTCAAGTTAGAAGACTTAGTTGTGCTTCCCGCTTTACCCCACGGCATATGTACGTGAGGGATCAACAGGTGTATCTTCTCGTCATCTCATAACCCCTACTCGACCCTGCTAGAAAACAACCCTGCTTCTATTTTTGGGGATGCCTATTTGATGTGTTCAAGTTAGCTCGACAAACAAAGCGTAGGTTTCTTTTCGCTTTTTAGCCTACGGTAGTATCGAGCTCTTTTTCAATTTATCTCGGTGTTCCCCTTATTTTTCTAACCCTTCTCTCTTTTTCTCTCTTTCTTTCTCAATTTCTCTCTATTTCTTTCTCTCTCTCTCTTCCTCTCTTTCCCACTCTCTGTTTTCTAGCTAGGTCTGTTGTTCTATTCGCGTTGTTTCTCCCATTTTGTTCCCGTCAGTTTTCCACTTCTTTATCGGCTCCCAGTGCCAATACCAAAACGGTCATTCATCTAGAGAATCCACATATAATACTAACGATGTGAGCCTCTCTCTTCATCTGAAGTGGATCAGTTTTGTGAGAAAAGAAGAAGTGTTTTCCACACGAATTTTACAAATCCCATCGTAATTTTACAAACTCACATCAGTTAAAAAAAGCGTATAAATTTCTGAGGCAGTAAACTACAAAATGTAATCCGCAAAGCGATCTCCACCCATTGTCTTGCTTTAGAATTGTCTCTGAGTGCTTGAAAAAATGTGAAAAATCGTGAGTATAATAGTATCTATAGCAACTACAGAGAGAAGATTGAGAGCCATTGAATCCTCCTTGAACCAGTTCATTCTCAGACTCAGGTCTCTTCCTCTCTTCCTCTCTCTTCCTTTCTCCCATTACATTCCAGGCTATTTGGAATGCGAAGTCCATGACTCTACGTTGCGCGGGCATGAACTGCGCATAATTATGCATTCCCTCGTCAGCCTCGCAATTGACCACTATGGACATGACCGGTGGCTATCAAATCCGTAATATAGAGATTTTACAGAGAAAAGAAAGAGAGAAGGAGGAAAAGAGAGAGATAGAGACAGACACATTTAGAGAGGGGGAGAGATAGAGGAACAGTTATGACAAACATATAGAGCAAGAGAGTTACAGAAAGTAAAACAACTGGAAAAGATTAGTAATAGGAGAATAACCGGGGAACGGATTGTGGAGAGGAATCGCTTACTAAAGTAGCAGAGAACGTATGATTCTCCGCTTTCAAACGATGACCACTTTCAAATTTTCTCTCAGTTTTGGGTACAATTCATACACAAGTCATAACACCATAGGAAAAGAGGGAGAGAGAGCAAGAAATCTAATGGCTGTAACCAGCGGCCGGAAGCATATATGTAGATATCGGGCTTTAGCAAGGCTGCAGACAAATCGTTCGCCACCTCTTCTGTTCCCACTCTTTTTCTTCCTTAGCTTCTTCTCACTCCACTTTTCGATGTCTTTCTTTTTTTTCTCCCTAATCATGATTATCTATATAACCATATCTCTCTCTCTCTCTAACTTTCTCTATTTATGTTATTCTCCCTCTCTGTTTTCTCACTCTCACTCTTGTCCTCTACCCAGTATTTGTCCGAGCTATGAATACAAGTAAAACGGCCACTCCAGAGGGCGATATATTAGATCCCATGTCTTCTGTTAGCAATGACGCCACTCTCACATACGAACTTCACTATCCTTTTCACTTACTCATGTCTCACATTACAAATGAAACATTCACGGGTGAAAATCTACAGAGGGCTGTTGTGGATAACGTGTGAACGAATTGTGCTTTTCAAAATCGCTTTGGAAGAAACATTTGTGGGTTTGATTTTTTTCGACTTTCTCTTCACTTACTCATAGATTTCGCTTTGGGAAGGAAGAATGGATAGCCAATTGGACTTTTAGTAGAAACAGAGAAGTAGTTTCTTGTCACAAGTACACTCTTCAAGTTGTTTGGACTTAGCCCTGATTAGGAGAGTTGAGAGAGGAATGGCAGGACACAGTTTGTAAATAGACAAGGTGATCCTTTGGAGTTTGCCAAAACAAACTTGAGCCTGTTATCAGTGCACTTCAAGTCCTCATAAGACAACAATGTCAAGGGAATAGAGCTCAAATCAACTAATATGAAAACATTTCACTGATTCTTTGATGAGCAAAAAGAAAGTGATCATTTTGATCTCCAAATAATTCAAATAATTCGTCAAACAGAGTTTTTTCTGATGATATTTCTCTTAGCTCTTAGAGGACCATCTTTAAAAAAAATTAGATCATCAAAAACAAAAATATAAAATCAATAAAACCAGTTGCTCTTCTGTGGTCTCGTGGGGTATGCGAGAAACCGCCATCCTCAAAGAGGATTTGCATAATAGGTCATTCCAACGATTGCGTATTAATACTCATGAACGCAATCAAATTCTGGTATCATTTTTCGCACCATGAAACTTTTCGTTTGAATCAGTTGCCCAAGAGTTTGAAAAAACAACAAAGTAACTCAATAGCTCTTCATAGTGACCTCTCAATCAACAGATGTTCCTTTGATGTCAAGAGTCGAGACATTCCACTTCTCGAATTTCATTGCGTAGAAGAATTAGAGTTGTGATTAACGCGGTCTAGTCAAAGGTACGCAGGAGTCATGAAATAGCGTGATTAGGCGGGCAGAGTAGAAGGGCGCGATACACCTGGAGTTCACGCCTTAGCCATCCTTTCATCTTTAGGAATCAGCCTCATTACTCAGCTTTCTTTTAATGATTGGTTTTTTGACCAGTCGCTTCTGGAGAGATCTTAGTATACTGGGACCAAGCGGTCAAAGTTCTCGTGAAGTTTTTGTAGTTTCTAGTTCTGGTCAAACGGAACTTGTATAATACTACCCACTTTTTTGTTGAGTTGTTTTCCATATCGCAGGTGGTAAGAGAAGGAGAAGGGGAAGGGAAGATTGGCCTAGGCTGATACGGAGGAAATGAGAAAGCCGCAGAATAGAGCTAGGGTTTTCTGGATCACCCAGTCTGTCAATCATCCTCTTCCAGTATCCTGACATCTTAATAAGGAAGCCGCCGGGGCTGAAGGCGACTCTCACCTGCTCGTTATTGATTAGATGGATGCTCTGATTACTTCCATAACACTATCCTGGCGAGGATCAGAAGATTATCATTACTTATACAAACACATAGATTTCACTCGGGAAGAGTTCCAAAAAATTTTGCTAGACCTGAACGTATTTTAGATTTTTTTTCTTCTGAAAATTTTAGGAGACCGAATTGCAATCGTTCTGCTAGCATACAAACCGAGGCCCAACATTATCTTATTCCTTCCTTCGTCAATCTAGAGAACAATACCTTAATACCTTAAAACCTTAATACCTAAAAAAAATAATACCTAAAAATAATACCTAAAATTTTATACCTAAAAATAATACCTTAAAAGGTACTGAGGAGCAGGAAAAGTTTATAAGAACTCATAGAAAACAACTTTTTATTTTGAGTATATGATAGTTGACTTTTTAGTATATAAAAAAAACTTTTTAGTATATAAAAAAAACTTTTTATTTTTTTTAAACTTAATTTTTTTTCATTATCTAATACTGAATACTTTCTATTTCTTGTATAATCTAATTCAATTCAATTCTTTATTCCGGTTGAACACATTGAATATTTAAGAGTGTGACAACGGATGACTGATACAAAGTAATTTCAGTGTTTAAAACAATGGTTTTCTGACCTTGGTTTGGTTTTTTTGTTGGTTTTTCTGACCTAATGGTTTTCTGATCTTTTCCTGTGCTCACTTTTATCAACATTTTTCTCTCTCTCTGTATTGTAGCTTCTTTCTCTTCTCCCGCTTCGTCTCTTTCTTCATTTACCGCTTTTTGTGTCTTAATTTTTTTCTTTCTCTTTCTCTTTTATCTCGTTTTCATTATTCATCTCTGATTTCGATTTTTTCAAACTTACTCTTTTATCCTTTTTTCTCTCCATACTTCTCTTTTCATCTCTACGTCTTTCTCTCTTCTCTTCCAACCTGATCCCCCTTTCTCTCCTCTTTACTCTTCACTTCTGCTGGCAGATGTATTTCCCCACCTCTACCGCCACTGTGAAACACAGAGAAAGCCTCAAGGATATCTCATGCAGTTGACAAAGCGGGAGATCATGAACTCTCAAAGAAGAGATGGTTATTGAGGGCAAGCGGAGGATGAATCGACGAATGAGATCATCCTCTCCATCTCTTTATCTCCTGCCGCCAGATGCGCGCAGATTATAGACTGGCGGGTGGAATGTTAACCCCCCCCCTTCGGCTCTCTCTCCTTGACTGTCGCTCTCTCTCTTTTTCTTTATCTGTTCCACTCTCTCTCTGTTTCTTTCCATATCACTGTATCTTCCCAGCTCCTTGCATCACTTTTTCGCTCTTTCCATAATAATATCACTAGGAGTTCACTTCCTTCAAAATTTATTATTTTTCTCTCAAAAGTGCTTTGTTTTCTCAAAAAGTTTCAAAGAGTGAAGTTCAACTTTTTTTGTAGAGTTAAGTTTAATTTTTTTCTGATATACATTAAGTAAATACTTTACTCTTTTCATTACTTTCTATCGATCTCTTTTCTCTTCCTATATTATTTTTTCTTTTTTCTCTAAACCGTCCTGGCTCTCTCTGGAATTTCTGGAAACATACCTAACTCAGGTAGTTTTAGAATTGTAGAAACAGGACTCTGACATGTAGAAAACCTCTACGTGATCAGATCCTGATGCTGATTTCCTGTTTCGACTACAATCCTGATGGGTTTCACATTCATCAGTAACGAAGAGTAATTTATCAAAAGGTTGTTATAATAGTCAAAGCAGTTGTCGATAGTTGGAAAAACAGCGCGTAAGTGAGAGTGAATTTGAGAATAGGAGTCGTGAGATGTCAAAGACAGAGAAGACACGTAAGCGAGAGGCATTGTAAGAAACTGGAGGAAGGACAGAGAGAGAAATAGAGAGAAGACCGAGAGAGGAGAGAGTTACAAATAGACCGAGATTTTTGATTGAAGAGAGAGAGAAAGAGAGAGAGAGATAAAAAAGAGTTAGAGAGAGAGAAAGAGAGAGTATTCGGAATGGAGGGATTGAGAGAGACTAGGGTTATTGAAGAGTTCTAGAGAAGAATATTCAGGGGAACGGACGTGAGCCAGGTAAAATGAGGGGTTACAGGAGGGAAATCCTGCCTTGACAAGAGAGATCGGGGATAAAAGGAGTGGGACAATCAAATTGTAAACGAAGCATGCAGCTTGGAGGATGATGCAGAAGGTGCGGGACAAAAGGCTCAGCCCGCTCAGGAATATCATATACATAGAAACGAAAATGAAGTTGAAATACCGCATGGACAAAACTAAGTGCCCGGTACTGGATCGAAACCAGGCATCTCTCTTTTTACTGACCGGAAGTGCGAGCGCGTTACCAGTTCACCAACGGAAAATACTTATTCTTCATTTATTTATTTATTCATACATCAAGTTTGATGTTAAAATACATTGGTAATAACAATGATAGCATGTGATGCACTTTTTTGCATTTGAATAGTAATACAACAAACCGTATTACAACCAAACCGAGTCACCGGAACAAAACACAGGAACAAATTTTACTTTTATGCATCTTAAAAAGTAGCTATATCCAAATCGAGAAGACTCAGAATATCTATGCGTTTTAAACTATTTTTGAACACTCGAGAACATTGGGAAGTCATGATTTCCGAAGGTAGTCTAGTCATCCATCTAGCAGGTAGTCTAGTCATCCATCTAGCAGGTAGTCTAGTCATCCATCTAGCAGGTAGTCTAGTCATCCATCTAGCAGGTAGTCTAGTCATCCATCTAGCAGGTAGTCTAGTCATCCATCTAGCAGGTAGTCTAGTCATCCATCTAGCAGGTAGTCTAGTCATCCATCTAGCAGGTAGTCTAGTCATCCATCTAGCAGGTAGTCTAGTCATTCATCTAGCAGGTAGTCTAGTCATCCATCTAGCAGGTAGTCTAGTCATCCATCTAGCAGGTAGTCTAGTCATCCATCAAGCAGGTAGTCTAGTCATCCATCTAGCAGGTAGTCTATTCATCCATCTAGCAGGTAGTCTAGTCATCCATCTAGCAGGTAGTCTAGTCATCCATCTAGCAGGTAGTCTAGTCATCCATCTAGCAGGTAGTCTAGTCATCCATCTAGCAGGTAGTCTAGTCATCCATCTAGCAGGTAGTCTAGTCATCCATCTAGCAGGTAGTCTAGTCATCCATCTAGCAGGTAGTCTAGTCATTCATCTAGCAGGTAGTCTAGTCATCCATCTAGCAGGTAGTCTAGTCATCCATCTAGCAGGTAGTCTAGTCATCCATCTAGCAGGTAGTCTAGTCATCCATCTAGCAGGTAGTCTAGTCATCCATCTAGCAGGTAGTCTAGTCATCCATCTAGCAGCTAGTCTAGTCATCCATCTAGCAGGTAGTCTAGTCATCCATCTAGCAGGTAGTCTAGTCATCCATCTAGCAGGTAGTCTAGTCATCCATCTAGCAGGTAGTCTAGTCATTCATCTAGCAGGTAGTCTAGTCATCCATCTAGCAGGTAGTCTAGTCATCCATCTAGCAGGTAGTCTAGTCATCCATCTAGCAGGTAGTCTAGTCATCCATCTAGCAGGTAGTCTAGTCATCCATCTAGCAGGTAGTCTAGTCATCCATCTAGCAGCTAGTCTAGTCATCCATCTAGCAGGTAGTCTAGTCATCCATCTAGCAGGTAGTCTAGTCATTCATCTAGCAGGTAGTCTAGTCATCCATCTAGCAGGTAGTCTAGTCATCCATCTAGCAGGTAGTCTAGTCATCCATCTAGCAGGTAGTCTAGTCATCCATCTAGCAGGTAGTCTAGTTATCCATCTAGCAGGTAGTCTAGTCATCCATCTAGCAGGTAGTCTAGTCATCCATCTAGCAGGTAGTCTAGTCATTCATCTAGCAGGTAGTCTAGTCATCCATCTAGCAGGTAGTCTAGTCATCCATCTAGCAGGTAGTCTAGTCATCCATCTAGCAGGTAGTCTAGTCATCCATCTAGCAGGTAGTCTAGTCATCCATCTAGCAGGTAGTCTAGTCATCCATCTAGCAGTTCTCACCGCGAAAAAGAGTTGAACAATAAAAGTTGAACTTTATAGGGAGTTGAACAATATTTGTTTAGTGATTAATTTTCATGAAATTAAGAACTGGTTAGAGTTATCGCTATCAAAGAGATAGTATAGATTTAAAAAAAGCTTTGTTTGAGGTCTGAAAAGAAGAAAATGACCTGTTTGAAGTGAACTGTCTAACACGAATACATTTGTTTATGGTGGAATCGAAAGTATGAATAGAAAGTATGAATAAGAATCGAAAGTATGAATAGAAAGTATGAATAAGAATCGAAAGTATGAATAGTTTGGGGGTAGCTGTGGAGTATGAAAATGGCTTGTTTTGTTTAAGTTAGTCTTACAAGGTTAGAATACGTTCCATTCGAGCTGATATCAGCTTTTCATTGGTAATACAAAGGTGATTCTAAGAGTTTGATCAACTTTCTTAACGCAGGTTTAGCAAAGTAAATTCTTAGCCTTCACGCCAGCAAAACTTTTGAAATATGTTTCAAATAACTTCTTTGAATATCTTCTTGTTAGTTTCTGGAGTTATATAGTTTGAAGAAGTTCCAGTCAAAGACTTTTTCGACCCTGCGGATTTCCGCTAGCATCGCAGGTCAAGTGGGGGAAAGGGCGAACGGAAGAGAGAGATTAACCTCTTTTTATAAATTCTATTCTTCTTTCACCTGCAAATAACCTATAGCCATCCATGGCTTATGCAAAATAGACGGTCAGCACATCGAGAGTGAGAGAATGGTAAGAGCACGAAGGAAATTGGATTCGTCGACTCTAATCTCCGGTTCATCTTCCATACAAGGAACACTTGAAAGTCATCAACGAAAATGCATTTTCGGAGAATTGGATTAATCTCAGAGACGACTTCTGAGTTAAATTTATGATCTCATTCTTCAACTCTTTATCGTAGAGGTGTTCCACGCCTGCCGAAGTCGTCTTAGGGTCCGTTCCGTGGATTTTGGTTTTCCAGAATCACCTCTCCGAGGCATCTGGGGGTCTTCTGAAAGAAGGCGAGAAAGGCGGTGATCTTGGCTGAACGGGTCCATCTTGTGAATATCAAGCTTGTTTTCGGGCGTTTACCTGCCGCAATTCATTCTTTAACACAGTTCTGTCTTAATCGTAAGCCGTAGAATTCTACTGCTTTTTTCATAACGCATCCACTTTTCGACCATTCGTGGTTGGGAGAACATGAGCTTTGAACATTTCATAGAGCCTTCTTGCACGCACAAGCCATGTGTTCTCGGTCTTGTAAACTCTATTCTTCTTCTTTCCGCTGTACGGCTTCTAGCTCTCCAGAAACATCTGTCCGTTGCGTCTTTCGAGTGGAGTCTTGCAAGGCGCAGGTCTTGGTTTAGCGTATCCATATATCTTGTCTTCGGTTTGCCTCGCGGGAGTTTGCCATGTCAAGGGCGTGTCTTGCGATGTTGGTCACGTCTCTTGTAAACTCTATTGAGCTCCAATTACTCGTCAGAAAAATTGGGACAAAGTTCGATCTCTTTCCGTGGACTACCTTCTGACAGTTAGATAGTTCAGCTGAAGTTTATTGAGCTTTCGCACGGACTAGAGCAAGTTTACGAGGCGGGCTCGAACTCAGACGCCCTTTATTAGCTTAAGAGAGCGCCTTGTTACTACAGTACAAAATGAAACTAGGTACGCTTATCTTCATTTATGTATAAGAAAACGAAGAAACGGTGTTCTGTACAAGAGTGCCGATACGGGAGCACGACCTTGAGAGAAAGCCTCTTGAAGAGGTCTTTCCGTCTTACTGTTCAGGTTGGTGTTGCTCAAGAACGCAACAAGTTGTTCGAGGACTGTTCAACTCGGATGCTCTACTTTCCCGCTGAAACACGTATTGTGATGTGTCTATATTTGAGTGAGTAATAGAGGATGAGAGTAAAGAAACCAAGGAGAGACGAAAAAGATTTCTGGATGGAGAAAGAAAAGAGAGAGAAAGGGCGAGAGCGAACGTGAAATAGAAAGGATTGAAGGGAGAGAGAGAGAAAAAGAGAGAGAGATAGGAATAACAAGATAGGAGAGGGTTGGAGATGAGAGAGAAAGAAATAGAGAGAGAAAACTAGAAAGTCAGACAAAAGAGGAATTGAGCAGTTCATTTACTCAATTGAGCGAGCGACTAGTCTTGATGAGTTCCGACCCTGTTCATGTGTAAAACCGTCCACCTTCCCTATTTTCTTTTCAAATTGTAATTCGCCCTATACCCCTAAACCATGTTCACCATATCCCGAGATAATTCGCGTTCGAGGATGGGATGCTATGAATAGGGCGAAATTGGTGTAGACTTGAATGGGATATCCTTCCACGGAAAATAAATCTCAACACATAAATCTCAATATAAATCTCAACACAACACATGTATGAATATGTCTCGCCTAAATGCGAGAAAACTTCCTTTTGGCACAGGAAATGAATAGATGGATGACCTTGCAGATGTTGTATATAAGGAAATTGAATCTTCTTAATGGGTATAGTATACATATATTCATCCGTTATCTCAAGTGTGCCCAGCCTTTGATCTACTCACTCCCTCGCCGAGCCAAGAAAAAGTGACCGGTCGAGTTCGAGAGCAGAAGACAGATAGTGAGAGAGAGAAAGATGTTTATGAAGACAGAAATAGCAAAAGAGGAATTGAGAAGAGGAGATTGTGATAGAGAGATGAAGACAGCGCTAGCCGAACCAACATGGATTTACCAATAGAGCAAGGTTGTTGTTTAAGATCGCACTATATCTCTTCTGGGTCTGTCTCACAGCTTGTAAAATGCGCAACAACGCAAGAAAAACCGGGGATACCTTAGCCTATGTTAGTGCCGAAAAGGACAGCATAGATAAAAGCGATTGAAATGATCAAGTGAACGAGCACATATCAATACCGAGCAGGATGTGATATCATACTCGAAAAGGAGAGGGGGGATTTTACTACCAACCCTGGTTGCAAAGCAAATTTGTCGCAACAGTTTTAAAATTTTGTCGTCTCTTATCTTCTTCTTTATTATGCCACACTGCTGACCGGCTACAGGAGTGCGGGCATTTTCATAGTAATCAAGAATCAATCGCTTGGGAGTTTCGATTAACTAGCAGTTCGACTACAGCCCAACTTGGTTTTTTCATGGGTAGTTTCAGTCGAATTAAGTACTTTTCATGTCAGCATATGTTTTTTCGCACTACG
Source organism: Allodiplogaster pararmata (assembly GCA_964056735.1). NCBI lineage: Eukaryota > Metazoa > Nematoda > Chromadorea > Rhabditida > Diplogasteridae > Allodiplogaster > Allodiplogaster pararmata. The sequence continues at coordinate 35,047,385 of OZ057405.1, forward strand.
CACCTGTCCTATACTGCGACCTTGCTTGGACTTTGTTGAGTAACGGGCCGGATTCAGCTCTCTTAATCGGCTGAAGAAGGGGGAAGCAGTCAGCCTAAACGGGTCACTTCCAAGACGGCAACAAACCATCTGTCTTCCATATTAGTGGACAGATAGAACAACGGAGAAGGAAATGAGAATGAAGGCCTCTGCTATCTGATACAGCTTCGCAGGGAGTACCGAAAACATCTGCAAGTAAAACCACCTACTAACCAATTTGAGCGACTTCAGAACAAACACTTCGTTCTGTGATTTATAGGGGCACCGTAATTGTGTAAGGGATGGAATAGATAATTAGTTAGTCACCTGTTTGCTCGCAGTGCGTTCTCTCCTGTCTTTTTCCATTACCTCTTTCTCTTTCTCGCTCTTTCTTTTTTCTTGCAGCGATTAGATCACGAGAGCTTTTTTGTTGATGATAGATTGCTCAAAAGAGTGTCATATGTCACTGCCCGAAAAAAACCAACTTCTTCAATACTTTAATACTTTAATGAGCTTCTGTCGTTTGAAAAAAGCACAACATCAACGAAAGAAGCCGAGATGCTAAACTAGCTTACTTGCTCAGCTAATGGGTACAACTGTCGAAAATATCTATAATTTTCATAAATCAACCACCAACCCAACAAAGCAGTCCATCCACAAACCTTACAGAAATTTTTTTCATGATATTCGTGCATGACCTCGAATTGAATACGCATAAATTTTTCGAAAAAATTTCAATACAAAAGAACGGAAAAAAGCTGTAACAGAAAATCTTTTTTGGCCAGGATGCAAGACAGTAGTCATGCAATCTTATATTTTTCGGGGCAATTCAGCCTCATCTCTATTTTGGGCTTATCTTCCCTCATAAGACTTCATCGCAATATGATTGCGCAACGTATATTGCCTTTCCTCGTATGTGCATGTCTTTTTCTTACTTACACTCATGTGCTCTCTACTAATCTTACAAGTTTCTCTTTAGTCTAGTCTCTCTCTTTAGTATAGTATCTCTTCTTGTTTTTTTTCTGTCACTTCTCCTTTCCAAACTCTCTTTGTTTTCTCGATTTCCTTTCACTTTCTGTCTCTATTTTTATCCACTGTCTCTGTTTCTTACACGCAGAAAAGCAGAATGACGATGTAGAACCACTGATTATTGTTCATCTCAAGTTCTCAATTTGCACACTTTCCGAGCACTCAAGTGTGTCCTAACCCACATTTCATTAGGCACTACCGTTTGGAGAATGAGACTGCCAAACAATATCGGTTCAGCTCCCGCTGTTCCCAGTAGAGCCACGCCATCCAACTCTTTATTACAGCCAATATTCAATTTAACAAAGTTTTGTTCCGAGACCCTGTACCAGATTGTTGAGATTCAGACGGTATTTGAGAGTAGTAGATGACAGAGCTTTCTCAAAAACCGTATTGGATCTTTATACTGCTTAGTAATAGGCAGATTTCCATACTACATATGTCCACTTTTCCTCAATTTACACGATCGAAGAAGCATGTTCCGGAATTTCCCATTTGAGCCTTTACCTCATCGCAATCATTCGAAGCCGTTGGAGCAATCATAGAAAAACGTAAGATTATTGGCAGCTACTAAACTAACGCTCTACGGAAAAAGGGTCATTATAAAACAATTATCTTTACGAAGCTCTTGATGATAAGAAGCCTCATACTGCCAATTAATTTCAAAATACCAAAAACTTCATTAGACATAAGCCGGACCTGGAACAACGTTATGAAGAATGAGATAACATGAGAGCCATAGAGGAAAGATGAAAGACAGGCAGGGAGGATAGGCAGTGAGTGATTGAGTGAGAGGGAGAATAAATTTGATGTAGAAAGAGAACAGAGAGAAAGAGAAAGACAGAAATACGAAAAGAATAGAACTAAAAAAAGAAAAAAGAACTTGAATAAAACATAAACAAAAAAGAACTTCAAAAAGAAAGAAATAAAGAATAAAGAAAGTTGTGAGAGAGAGAGAGAGAGAGAGAGAGAGAGAGAGAGAGAGAGAGAGAGAGAGAGAGAGGGAGAGAGAGAGAGAGAGAGAAAGAGAGAGAGAGAGAGATAGCGAGAGAAAGAGATAAAAAGAGAGATGAGAGTGGAGGAAGAAGAGTATAACATTGAAAAGCAGGCAAGATAATAAAGAAAAAAGACAGAAATAGACAAAGCGGACGCTACTTGATTAAAACATCACGGCAAGAATGAGTGGAAATAGTAATGAAATTATGCCTCCTCTCCCCTTTGATGGGGGAAAATAAGCGATTAAGCAGCCTCAGCAGCATCTCAGGAAGCTCACACTTAGGCAGTCGCCATTCTTCTGATTAGGCATACAATGAATAGGGAAACCAATTGAGTGCATCTTTAGTGTGACAGTTGTTGTCTCTTTGTCAAGAACGAGATCAAATCTGGAATTTTGATCATGAAAACCAATTCGAAATACAAAATAGGGATATGGTCGCAGTGATTCACATACATATGTAGAGGAAAAGACAAAAGACAAAAGACCCAGGATCAAACAACAAAAGGAAGTAGAAAGTATTTGATACAAATTTTTTATGGAATATATGAATATGAAGCAAAAGCAGTGTAATATATATAGAGAACCAGAATAAGCGAAAAGAAAGAGAGAAATAAAAAGAGAGCGAATTAGAGAGAAAGAGAAAAGGAGAGGAAAAAGAATGAGAGAGTGAGAAGAGAGAGGAATGCGAGAGGGAAAAATCGTGAGTGTTGAATCACATCATGAGGCTGAGATGAATTGCGAGTGATTTAGGGGAAGCGGTATGTGTCACTCACGGCACAGCGTCGGTGATAGCTGCCTTTGATGTTCCATTGTTCGTGTGAGGGATAGGTTGCGTGAGGGCATATGCACATCTCTCTCACCCCGGGGTTCCGCACTCTACATCCATCAACACATCATAAACAACCCACGTTCGTGATACCTCAGCCTCAACGGACAAGAATAGCACACCCTCAAAATGAGCATTGTCAAAGATACATTGAAACAAGCACACTCTCGATAGGATATCATGATGAAAGACTGTGTATAACATACCCTTGCATGCCTCGTAATACAAGCCTCGCAATATTGCATGCCTCGTAATACAAACCTTCAATGTATCACACTCAGAACCCTATACGGGATATATTGTAGTGAACCGTTTTCGAACAAAAGGTTGTATATGTATTTTGAAGTGGAATGCAGGAGTGGCCAATAATTACCTATCGAGAAAGATACAACTAAAAACTTCATTCGCCTTGTTTCGCGCTGGCGGAGCCCAAATAAGAATCACCTAAAAGTACTATTGTTATTGAATATATGGTTTCCAACAGACTTTCACCTTTGTAACTTAGAATATGCTCGATTCGGAATATCTCAGTTATAGAGGAAAATAGCACATAATTTTCTTTTCAACCAACATCCAAATTTCAGCGGTTTTTAAAACAAGGAACTAGAATAACTTTGGAGAGCGTAGAATAACTTTTAGAGAAAAAACTGAATGAAAATTTATCCAGCATGGAGATGTGCGCAGTGGAAGGTGACACGGTCGACATCAACTGCCCTTTCTACAAAGAGGGGACTTCGGAGAAGCGAACGGAGCAATCTATTATCTACAGGGTTCGCTCAACGCTCAGTCTTAATGTCTTTGATTAAAAATGTTTCCGAAGGTCCCAGCTAATTTTTTTTGGATATACGGCCTGTCTCAAGTAGAATCATGAAATTCTGAGAAAGTAACGACTTAGGGCCAGTTTTTATCTATCCTTTCCCAAAAAATTGACCAATTCTTTCGAACGCCTCTAACCCAATTCGAAGAAAATATTTGTTGATGATGATGATTGTTGCCCGTGCGGTTCCTTTGACGTTGAAAGGGGGTCCACGAGCTCTCGGTAAAAGCTTTTTATTTATTTGTTAAACATGATTTTGCCTTGATAAATTATAATATTTGATCGAGCCTAGTTCAGCTTCTTATAAATATGTAGTCCGGGAAAAGAAAACCTTTTAAAGAGGTCAACAAGAGTTATGTGTACATCTGTATGTAGTATTGTGTATGGAGTAACCAGTCAGAGTTTTGTGTTGTATACTTCTCTATCTGAAAATTTCGAGTAATCCTTCGTTTCATATGCATATCACTAATGGTTAAGGTTTTTCTTTTGCTGATTGCTGGTTTAAACTTCTTCTTACGGCAATCGGATTTTCAGGAAAACCTTTGTTAGGCATGAATGTCGCTTATCACGTCAAAATTGTACATATAAAGATGCATCTTAGGTCTCGAAAGAAGAATACGACGAATGTCGGGTTGATCTCGTTTCGAGAGAAGTCGGAAGATGCAATCGACCTCTTCTAAAAAGCAATCTCAAAATAGCTTTTCGGCCATTTCATCCGAATCCCTTCGCTCTCGAGTACAAAGCGGACAACACATACTACTTCATTTGTCAGTTTGTATAAATCACCTTACTTGACTCGCATGTGCTATGCGGTTGAAACTGGCGGCTTTTCGAGATAAGATCACTTAATCGAATCTGTGTCTCAAGTAGGGTCGTCAGTTGATCACAGATCACTTAATCGAATCTGTGTCTCAAGTAGGGTCGTCAGTTGATCACAGATCACTTAATCGAATCTGTGTCTCAAGTAGGGTCGTCAGTTGATCACAGATCACTTAATCGAATCTGTGTCTCAAGTAGGGTCGTCAGTTGATCACAGATCACTTAATCGAATCTGTGTCTCAAGTAGGGTCGTCAGTTGATCACTTCAAAGACATTAAGGCCTGGTTGAAACCAATGATTTGTGAAAATCTATGTTTTTCATCATAGAACTTTTTTTCCTATGTGCAATCTACTCTAAATTTTCGGAGTGGGTATCTCGTAGTGTTGTCTTCAGTTTTTAGGTATTCGTAAAAAGTTGCTATTCGTCGAGTAGTGAGCACAATATTTTTTAAAAACAAAGACGTTTCAAGTTTTCTTTTCCTCCAACTTAAGTTATTTTTTTCTGTTTGCGTTATAGTTTTTGAAACTACTTTAACACAGCTCATGTAGCGTTATCGTACTCAAGGAAGTGTTGTCAAGAAGAAACAACCAGGTAGAGCTCGCAGGACATCTCAAGTTTTTGACCCCAACGTTTTACGCTTATCTCGAGAAGACCCTCGACGCACTGCTACGGATATTCTTCGTCTTGTATCTTCCCCCGCCATCTCCGCGGACTATCCGACGTCGATCGAAGCATGGGGGACTACATGGACGGAGGCCTGTGAAAAGCCATTCATCTCTGCAAGGAATAGACGGGCCCGAGTTTCATGGGCACATACTCACCTTAGCTGGACGCCTCAGATGTGGCGTGCATTAGTCATGTCGGATGAATCGAAGTATATGCTGTTTTAACCGACGGTATAAACTATGTGAGACGTCCCATCGGCACATGATTCAATCTGGAGTACCAGGTTCTGACCATGAAGCACTGGGTGGATCTATCTTTGTCTGGGAATGCTTTGGGCCTCCCGGTCGGGGTACTATCATCCGAATACAAGGTACTATGGATGCGAAAAAGTATCGAGACATTCTGGAAAACATAATAAGCTCTAACGCGCTCCGTTCTGTGGGCCGTTCTTTCATTTATCAACAAGAAATTGATGTAGAATTTGACTTGCAATGATTGGTTTCATCGACGTTTGGTCGAAGTTGTGTACTGGCTCAGCCAGTCTTCTGTCCTGAAATTTACTGAAACTCTCTTGAATGAGCCAGAAAAAAAACTTAGGAGTACCGAAGCTTCGAGTCTTTACGAAAAATTCCTCAAAATCGTAGTCACTTGGAAGGCAACACTTGAAGCACTCATTGAACACCTCATCGAGTCAATGTCACTTGGAAGGCAACACCTGAAGCACTCATTGAAAACCTCATCGAGTCAATGTCACTTGGTAGGCAACACCTGAAGCACTCATTGAAAACATCATCGAGTCAATGTCACTCGAAAGGCAACACCTGAAGCACTCATTGAAAATATTATCGAGTCAATGTCACTTGGAAGGCAACACCTGAAACACTCATTGAAACCTCATCGAGTCAATGTCACTTGGAAGGCAACACCTGAAGCACTCATTGAAAACCTCATCGAGTCAATGTCACTTGGAAGGCAACACTTGAAGCAATCATTGAAAACCTCATCGAGTCAATGTCACTTGGAAGGCAACACCTGAAGCACTCATTGAAAACCTCATCGAGTCAATGTCACTTGGAAGGCAACACCTGAAGCACTCATTGAAAACCTCATCGAATCAATGTCACTTGAAAGGCAACACTTGAAGCACTCATTGAAAACCTCATCGAGTCAATGTCACTCGGAAGGCAACACTTGAAACACTCATTGAACACCTCATCGAGTCAATGTCACTTGGAAGGCAACACCTGAAGCACTCATTGAAAACCTCATCGAGTCAATGTCACTTGGTAGGCAACACCTGAAGCACTCATTGAAAACATCATCGAGTCAATGTCACTCGAAAGGCAACACCTGAAGCACTCATTGAAAATATTATCGAGTCAATGTCACTTGGAAGGCAACACCTGAAACACTCATTGAAACCTCATCGAGTCAATGTCACTTGGAAGGCAACACCTGAAGCACTCATTGAAAACCTCATCGAGTCAATGTCACTTGGAAGGCAACACTTGAAGCAATCATTGAAAACCTCATCGAGTCAATGTCACTTGGAAGGCAACACCTGAAGCACTCATTGAAAACCTCATCGAGTCAATGTCACTTGGAAGGCAACACCTGAAGCACTCATTGAAAACCTCATCGAATCAATGTCACTTGGAAGGCAACACTTGAAGCACTCATTGAAAACCTCTTCGAGTCAATGTCACTTGGAAAGCAACACCTGAAGCACTCATTGAAAACCTCATCGAATCAATGTCACTTGGAAGGCAACACTTGAAGCACTCATTGAAAACCTCATCGAGTCAATGTCACTCGGAAGGCAACACTTGAAGCACTCATTGAACACCTCATCGAGTCAATGTCACTTGGAAGGCAACACCTGAAGCACTCATTGAAAACCTCATCGAGTCAATGTCACTTGGTAGGCAACACCTGAAGCACTCATTGGAAACATCATCGAGTCAATGTCACTCGAAAGGCAACACCTGAAGCACTCATTGAAAATATTATCGAGTCAATGTCACTTGGAAGGCAACACCTGAAACACTCATTGAAACCTCATCGAGTCAATGTCACTTGGAAGGCAACACCTGAAGCACTCATTGAAAACCTCATCGAGTCAATGTCACTTGGAAGGCAACACTTGAAGCAATCATTGAAAACCTCATCGAGTCAATGTCACTTGGAAGGCAACACTTGAAGCAATCATTGAAAACCTCATCGAGTCAATGTCACTCGGAAGGCAACACCTGAAGCACTCATTGAAAACCTCATCGAGTCAATGTCCCGACGATTTCAAGCTGTAATTCACTCACTTGACTTTACTACAAAGTATTGAATTATTCTTGTTAATTGTAGATTGTTTGCTACATCTTGAGCATAGTCATATTTGTTAAAAGAGATCTTGCCAGTAAGATAGTTTATGCGTGTTTCACTAAAACTTTTAAAAAAAACATCCAGTAATTCTGTATAAACTACATGCAATTAACAAGCTCTAATTCTCATATTCAGAAACTGTGAAATTTAGACTCAGATTGCTTTAAGGAAAAAAATTATTATAAAAAACATTGGATTTCACAAATCATTGGCCAATCATGAATTTCACGAAGACCTCGGTAGTGTAGCGGTAAGAGAGAGATAGATAGATAGAGAGAGAGAGAGAGAGAGAGAGAGAGATAGAGAGAGAGAGAGAGAGAGAGAGAGAGAGAGAGAGAGATAGAGAGAGAGATAGAGATAGAGAGAGAGAGAGAGAGAGAGAGAGAGAGAAAGAGAGAAAGAGAGAGAACACCATCTCATGTAATTGTTTTTAGGCAGTAGTTTGACTATTTAGCGCTTCCCAAAAGTATTCGGCTCAATGGTTAGGTTCGTTTTCTTGAGTATTGCGGTGACCTAACTCCCGAAATTCGTTCACCATTCGATGTTCCTCTCACCGAGTTAGCAGGGCTTTTCAGTTATTTATGTGTATGAGACTGCATTGTTCAGCTACATCGACTGGTCGTCCTTCTGGCTTGGAGAACCGGCTCGGCGGAATGTGCACTACGCACGCTCTCAAGATGAAGATTCATGTGATTGGGCGAGGAGGTTGGTTCGCTATCTTGAAGCAGTGATTTGTTAACCGGGTAACGGACAATATTCGAACAGGTTTATGAAAAAGGCAGTGCGTTGAGCGCGAACGGAATCGGCAAACTTTGCTTAATAGATGATGCTTTTCCCACCGTGCTACCAGCGCACAAAAGCACTCGATCTTCTCAAGGCTCTGTGATAGAAAGCATTTTTGAGTGGTTTTGGAGTCCTAAAAAATTTATGGATCTCAGTGGAATCTCATAAAGAATTTTAGGCAACTGCCAGCATCATCATCGTCATCATCACACACACCGGCCGCATCCCTCGTCCGTCACAGCAGCGGTGCCTTTCTCTCCTACGATGCTCGCTCCAAGAATCATCCCGGATCTACCGGAGAACGAACACCAACCTCAGCCTCTGTGGGAACACTTCTATGAAAAGGTTACTCATATGAAAGTAATTGGTCACATTTTTTTTCAATTCTTTATTCCGCTTGAAACAAAACATAATGTTAAGTGACGAAACAGATGACACTGTCACAAGAAAAGTGAATTCAGTGAAGGTTATGAAAAGTGAGATCTAAATATGACAAGAACAATGAGGAACATTTCATTTTAGGAAAATAGGAAAGCACACAAAAAAAGCAAAGAAAGCAAAGCTTGTATCTTCAGTTGTGAACTATTCATCAGCAATTAAGAACTATTCATCCGCAATAATAACTTGAAATTCCAAAAATTCAACTCACTCTTTATCATTCGAGAGCTAACCGAGAACACAAATATAATGGAAAAAAGAGGAGAAACAGAAACAAAACATTTGAAGAAACAAAGCACTTGAATTAAAAATGTATTCTAGAGTTGGTGACAATGGTCTCACAATCAAGCTTGATAAGTTCATTTCTAAAAATGCTAGAAGAGCTTGTAGAAACCAAAGAACAAGGTAACTTATTCCAGACATTAATCATTCTTGAGGCACAAGTGCTTGTTCTGCTTTGATATTTACACGGCAAGCATATTCTGTAGTTATTCGATTCTCTCAGCGAATAAGGCGATGGGCAAAGTTTAAACATATTTGAGTAATCTACTTGAATATTTCCGTGCAGACATTTATGGATGAACACAAGATCGGCCACATTTCTTCTATATTCAAGCGAGGAGATGGTAAGAAAATTCAGTCTAGCAACATAACTCATTTTGGGTAATCCGGCCCTTTGTAGTAACCTTCGTGTAAATGATCTTTGCACTTTTTCTATGCAGTTAACGAGACCGATAGTTATTGGGGACCATACCTCACTCCCATATTCAATAAGGGGTCTTATGTATGTGGTGTATATTCTGAGCAGAACTTTAATTGATTTGGTTTTAAAGGCTCTGAAGATCATGTTTATACATTTTTGGGACTTTAGGGAGGTTAGTTCAATATGTTTAGAGAATGTGATATCTTCCTGAAATGTAATGCCAAGATCTTTCACTAATGAAGTAGTTGGTATGATATTGTCTTCTAGGTTATATGTTACTTTTGGATTCCTAGGACCACAGTGCATGATAAAGCATTTTTGAGTTGATATCACAAGTCCCCAGGTCAGTGAGTAATCGGAAATGGAATCCAGACTTTTCTGAAGAGAGTCTATGTTTTTGGAAAAAATTTTGAGGTCATCGGCATATAGAAAACCATGGACATCTGGCTCTATGTGCTCCATGATATCATTTATAAATATTGAAAAGAGGAGGGGTCCAAGGCAACTCCCCTGGGGAACACCACTGTTGTATACTTTAGGGCCTGATAATGTATCTCCGATTGAGACTTTCGAGGACCTGCTCGTGAGAAAAGAACGGATAAGATAGAGGAGGTTGCCCGTTATTCCCACTTTTTCAAGTTTGTGAACAAGAAATCTTATGTTTACAGAGTCGAAAGCCCGTGAAAAGTCGACTAGACAGATGTCAAAGTCTATTTTTTTTATTCTGAAGCGTGAGGTAAATGGAATGAGCCTCTACCAGGGATGTTACCGTGGACCGTCTCCGACGGAAACCATGTTGTTTGGGATGTAGTATGCCATTGGTTTCCAGATATTGATAAGTTATATTGAAGATCAGTCTCTCGAATACCTTTGACATAGAGCACACCATAGTGATAGGACGATAATTTTCGATCTGAGAGCGGGGCCCTTTTTTATGAACTGGTTTGATTATTCCTTTTTTCCAGGCCAGAGGGTAGTGCCCTAAGGTTAGTGAGTTGGTGAAAATGATGGAGAGAGGTATGGCCAGTGAGTCCAGACAATTTTTGAGTAGTCTACTTGGAATAAAGTCAGGGGAAGAGTTCAGTTTCGGAGCTATTCGTTTCAGAATGGAGTTCACCTCAAAAGGGGAGATGTCATTAATGTGGTCGAGGTGAAAATTCGGGCGAGAGATCTGAAGGGGTCCACTGATTGGTAAGGGTTGTAACTTATCAAAATACTCGGCGAAGTGAGTTGCTTGTTCGAAGGGGATAGTAGTTGGTTTATTGTTCACTATGAGAGCAGGAATAGATGTGTTGCTTTTAACGCGGTTGGATATAGTTCTGAAGAATACCTTATAGTTTCTCGGGAACTTAAGCTTGTCTTCCCTAAGAACCTCGAATTTGACTAGTTCTTTGTGAAGTTTCTTGGATGTGCGTAATGACGTAATGGAGAGAGGGTTTCGTTTGTTACTTCTCTGTAGGAAGCTGTATAATCTTCTTATCTTGGGGGGATATTTCAAATGTGTTTTGACATTCTTATTTTTTGGAATCCTATTATCCATTATGAATTGGATGATGTTGGTTAATTTATCGACACTTTCGTCAATAGTTAGGTTTGAGAGCATGTAAGTCCAGTCGATGCTAAAGAGGTCTGAGTTGATTATTTCCCAATCTGCCTTTTTCCAGTCTAACGATGAGCTGGTGCTTGTGATAATACGCTTGGCTCTATCTCTGATTTCAAAGTATATTGAGGCATGATCGCTGGTGGAGAAGGGAGGCCTGACAATACAGTCTTTTATGATATTTGAATTACAGAGCAGGCAATCGAGTGTATTTTGAAGTCTAGTGGGAGAAAGTACGAGTTGTTTAAGATTGTTGTCGCATGTCATGTTTAAGAATGCAAGAGATATACTACATGTATTGGGAGCGGTGAGATTTGCCCAGTCTATCTTGGGGAGGTTCATGTCTCCGCACAGAATGGTGGGAAATACTTCAGTAACATGAGAGGTGATAAACGAGCAGAGATCCTTTGTATTTTCTACTCCACAGCTAGGAGATCGATATATATTAATCAGTCTAATGGCCGAGAAAGCAAACGAGAAAGATGTGTTAGGATAAATGTCTATTACTAACCCCTCGCACTGAGCCTTGCTATATTGAACAACTAAAGATGAGGAGATGGCATTATCTACTAGAATGGCTACGCCTCCTCCTCTTTGTGCCAATCTGTCACCTCTGAATACCGTGAAGGGTAAACTATCGGTTAGAATGGAGTCGGGAAGTGCATCCATGTCTCAGATAGTAAGAGAATGTGATATTTACAGCAACGAAGAAGAAAATAAAGATCATATAGCTTATTCATCACTGATCTACAGTTGAAATACAAGCATTTGATTACTTCTTTTCTAGCTCTTTTATCCGACTTATCCTATGGTGAATAACGAGAGGTTTTCCTAACATTTCTTCTTCTGGAAACAAATTCGTCTGACTTTCTGGGGCATGAGGCAGATTCTTCGGCGTTTCTGGTATTGCGTCTGCTTCTGACTTGTAGTGGCTTCACGGAGCTTTCCGCCAGAGAAGGAAAGTCAGTTGAAGAAGCCTCGAATGTAGATGTCGACCGGGCCCCAGAGTTCACCAGCGAAGACGATGGCATTTGGGAGTGTTGAGTTGAACTGGCTAAGGGGGATAGTGACGAAGAGGCGGGAGGAGGGGAAATTGGTCGATAGGGTACTCGTTTGTAAGACTGGGCAAAACGAGGAAAGGCAGGGATTAGGTGAGCATCGACCACTTTGGCAGGGGGAAAAGATGGGTTAGTGGATATTCGGATGCAGTCTCTCTCGGCTTGAAGCTCTGCCGGCGAGAGGTCAGCTCGGGAGTAACATCCTTTAGGAAAAGGGTGTTTCGCCTTTCTGCAAAGTTCCAGAAAAAGGTTACGCTTTCCAAGCGAAGAAAACTCAATTTTCATGGGACGGCCATGAGGAGCAGAGAGACGTGGGCGATCAACTGGGTGACGATGATGATTGATATTACCCTTCTCTAGGTCGTCAATAAGGTCCGCTGAATTGAGTCTGATGATAAGACGTGAGATAAGATCTTTGTCTTTGCAACACGTATCATCCTCTGACTTGCCTTCTGGAAGTCCGATAATAACAGCTCTTTTACCTTTTCCTATGAGCATATCCTTGTCTCGATAAGTGGATTCGACGATAGCTGAATACAAGTGGGGTCTAAGTGTGGCCGGAGAGACAGATGACTTTATGGATTGCATTTCTTCACTAATCCGTAGAAGTTGCTGTGACTGATCCAGAATTACTTTGTTCATGTCAGAAATCTGTTGGGACTGAGCAAGTATCATCTGTTGAAGCGGCTGCATAACTTTTGTCAGCGTTTCTCGGACAAGACTATCGATGAACGGAAGAGAGACTGTGGGAATGGGGAGGTTGCAAAGATTAGGAGGAGATTTGCCATCAATTGGCAGAGCTCGGGAAGGGTCACCACTCATAGAGAACGGAGATCATTCAACACATGCTCGGAATTCTGAAAAATAATAAAAGGTTGGGTTCTATAGCACTTCGGGGATCATTTTTTCTGTGCGGAGGGTAAAATAACCATGAAATGCACCTCGCTCCTCGAAAAATGTTAGAATTGGAATGTAGAAACATAACCGATTTCGTACGGTGAAGCTTCCACAAATCCGTTCTTGAGCTCCAAAAAAATTCATGTGAAGCTGATTCAAAAAAAAATGATTTTACACGCCGTGTTCTACTAAAAAATGAGGTGGTAAACTTGCTAAATATGTTCTTTTCGAATGAGCATGTTTAAATCTGCTCAGATTCTTGCTCCATCTGAGAGTTCATGGTCTTCGTCGTTCACTGAAAGACCGTCGAGGAGGCATTCTAACACCAGGTTCGCTCTAGCTACTGTATGATTAAATTCAAATTGAGAGAAGGGAATCTGAAAATAAATCTGAATTTTAGGTAAAAGGTTATCGGAAAGATTGAGTTCATTATGAGACCTTTTTAATGTCCAAGAACATGAGTTGCCAAAATATCAGATCAACAAAAAATTGCTGATTTGTTAGAGTTCCGGCGATTAGGTCAGACATTGTCAGAAAAATGCGGTTTGAAAGAGTTTAACACAGACCGACCAGGGGTTAAATAGTGACCGGATCGGTCCTGTCGGCGGATACATGTACACACACTGTTGACATAAAACTCCCTCTCTTTTCACACCCTTTTCCTTCACCCCTCTTCTTTTTTCCTCCAAACTTTGAGCGGCGGAACTTAAATTAGGCGGCTCCCTTTAATCCCTGAGACCGACTTCTCAGGCTGCAGCTGTAATTAAGAAAGGAAGTTGTAACAACCATTGAAATTTATTCGCTCGCTGTTCATTTTAACGGAAAAGAATTCTGCAATAGACAAAACTTTGTATTATATAGTAGAAATGAGCCCCTCAATCGTAGAACTCAATCGTTTCTTAGAATACAGACACACCTCTCCTTCTTCTTCCTCGCGCTTGTTCCCGCCTCGCGGCAGGGTACGCGCTCCCCTGAGATGCAGGACAGACCTATCCTGGTAGAACCAGTGGCTGCGTGCTAGATCACTGCTAGTGTGATTAGCAGCAGTGGGGAGAGTCAGATTCGTGCATGAGCACTACCAACATTTCTTAACCTCCTTGGTTTGGGTGGATCTGTCCGGGGTGGGAGTCGAACTTGGGACTCTTCGCACAATAGTCGAACACACAGACCATTATGCCACACCCGGACAATTGTAGAACTCAATCGTTTCTTAGAATACAGACACACCTCTCCACCGTAACTATAACAATTCATATCTTTATATCAAGAAGTCCACGCTTTTTTTCTGCTGCTAAAAGCACTGAACTCTTCCATTCATCACTGTCCGTGGATTGAATAAATGAATGAATTAATAAAGTAGGCTTGACGCTTAATTATTCGTTTATCAATCCTTGTACAATATGTAGTATTAATAGTGTGTTTCTTGTGTACCATGATGAGCAGAAGAAAATGTCAAGGTTTTAGTAAATGAATCAGTTTCTTAAGGGGAGAAAGGGTTGCGTTGGATGCGGAGCCATCGACGTACAAAATGGCAGATACGTACGAGGCGCTCTCGCTGCAGTTGGACAACCAAGTGGAGTTTCAAATACACGAGATCGGCGAAGGTCAGCCATGTCTTTGACAGCCGTCGTTCACGTTGTGATCTTGCAGCAACTGATAAGACTTCCGTTATAGCAAAAACTTCCGTTAGGCATTTATTTCTGATGTTTTACAAACTGTAAATAATGAAAACAAATTGAGGAATTTTTCAGATGTTTCCTTATCATTGTTATAACTTTCTAACGGCACTTATGACGATTTATTTGCTTGAATTCAGCTCGAAGGAAGGAGCATAGGTGGCTATTGTTCACTTGACCATTTTCGGAATTCATATTCATTCATTCTTTATTCCTTGCACAGATTATATTCAACTTCGTTTCACAATGAACAATAACAATAGCGGATATGCATGGACTGTCTTTCTAGTGGCGGTGTGTGTAAGCAAAAGGTTGCTCAACTAGGGGAGGGGAAGGGATAGAAAATGCTATTAATAAAGAAACGAGCCTTTAGTTATCAGAAACAAAAGTATTTGGTAAAACTAGGTTGACAGGCAACTTAAGTAAATTGTTCTTAAATTCCTTGCAATTAGGATCGTTTACGATTTCAAAATCCAATGAATTCCATACTGATAACTGACGAGAAACACATGTTGATATGGAAGACTGATCAATATTATTGGGAGGAATAAGACGCAAAGAATGAGAATGGCGAGAAAAATAATGCTTACACGATCGAACTGGTTCATCTCAGTTCAGCACCCGAATGTTTCAGGCAGTTTATACACCAAAAAATCTTTTTTTTAAAGAATAAATACTTCAATATTATTATATCATGATTCCAGAGTTTACTTTACCTTCCACATTCCTACAAGTGTCCTTTTTCAGAGCCCGACAGTTTACCGTACTCTTCATCAACAACGCCCTCGATTGGCTTCTCAAGATTACTAATGATAATATTTCTTATCGTAATGCCTCGATTACGGTAGTCTCGCTCTAGGACTACTCCGACGACATTTCCAATCTGACCTCTCGTTCACTTCAACGGGTTCAAATGAACAATGAATGCCCATTTCTTCACTTCGCTTCATTCTCGTAATGAAGTTTACACGTTCGTACGTGTTAAATCGAAGTTGCTCAAATTGTTAGCGGATTTGTTTCCCAACAATGTTTTTCAGTTCAAGAAAATTCATTCTTGAATAAAACTACATTGAATTGATATTTTATCCAGAAATTGACTTTAAGTTTTTTTCTAATTCATATTACTTCATTTTTCCTTTTGCTTTGCTCTCATGATTGACCGGCTCTTAATGAAATACGAGGTAACCATGCTCTATCGATACTTTTTCTTAAATGTTTTTTATTACTCTGTAAAATACCACTTTAAAAGTTATAGTTTAAAATAATGAGTTTGTATTTTCATGGAAAAACTATTCTGTTACGAGTCCCACCGACTGAGTAGATGAGTTGCATGAGCTTGAAATAGTTCTTCGTGAAATTTTTTCTATTCAATGCGGAGTTTTAAGCTTCCGAAAGAGAAAATAAAATTATCTTTATAAAAATCTCCGAATGCGATTGCGATTCATTTTCTACTATGCACAATGATACAGCTAAAACAAAAGTATAAACATGAAAGCCAACCATTCATCGAATGAATCAAAGCTATAATTATTACAATAATAAGTTTTTACCGCAATGATAACTCCGGAATCGGCAGGTAGAGAGTCAAGTAGAGGAGGTATTTGTATCAACACCGAGATACAATTGCAGTTTCGAAGAATCGGTGAGCAAATTCAAAGTTTTGTTAGTTGGTTTTGTGCATAAATATTGTAATATGAGGTCTGAAGTTTTAGCAAAACTAAGGGTTTGACCATTTCGTTGTCACTTGTAGGAATATTTGTTATGCACTTCTTTTAAGACTAGCAAAGTGCTCTAGAAGAGATCAAAGACGAACGACCATTCAAAAAAATGGAAACAAACATAAACAACATATGGATGAGAAATAGGTTATTTATATTGCTTGCCCGATGGATGATTATCAACCTCGTCACCAATAGAACTCGTGCTGGATGGCACAATCCGTATCAACAATATGACGAAGGTCAGGCAGAACACCTCAAGCGGTACTGAATTCAATTCAATTCAAACGCTTTGTTCTTGATGACATGGGACATGAAGCGCCATCATATCGCATATCGAACAGCTCCATCTGATTCTCCGGGCAGTACAGAAGAATGAGAACGTTGAATGTTGACTGGAGTGTCGATCATGGTTTGGACATTACGGCCTCGAGGTGTCCAAATCCTGCTAGAGACCGTAATCCTTCATTTTTGGCAATGGAAATGAAGACTGAGAAGTGAGTCGACCGCTCTCAGCCACGACGAATGGAAAGAATCTGTGCTGAATGTACTGAACTGAAATGTGCTGTACTGAAATGTGCTGTACTGAGTTATGTAAAGCTTTTTGCCTCTCTATTTCAACTTTTCTTCTCTTTTATTCACTTATTTTTCATACACCCAAAGGGTTTTACATCACATTAAGGTAGAAAACAATACGAAGTAGAAAAAACATTCCCATGCTGAATGTACGTACACATTCGTAATCTATTATACATATGTACAGCGTAGCAAATGTATTCGGCAACGCGTTTAAAAACGTGTATCTCAGTGTATAAGTGAGCAAGAGTGTTCAAATTCGTACATTTATTAGCCCCATTAATAAAAACATTGGGTAGAAAAAAAATTCGATTTGGTCTCCTTCGGCACGAACGACGGCTCGGAGTCGCTTTGGGAACGCTTCCATCACTGGACGAAGGGACTTGTCGTCGATTTTCGACCACTCCTCCTGCAGGGATTTTTTAGAGACTCCAGATTTAAGTGAGGATGAGCAATGACTTTGTTCTCAAGGTAGGACAGAAAGGAATAGTCCAGCGGATTGAGGTCGGGCGATGAGGAGGGCCATTCTGCGCTGGAGATGAAGTCGGGAAAATGAGCCTTGCACCATGCCTGTGTTCCGATAGCCTTGTGAGCAGGCGCAGAATCTTGCTGGAAGACCCAGGGTGTATTACGGTAGTGGGAAGCAGACCAAGGAAGCAATACTTTTTGAAAAATATACTGGCGGTAGTATTCCTGGTTAATTTTGACTCCTGGTTCGACAAAAATAAGGGGAGTTTTGCCGGTGGCGGACACTCCGGCCCAAACCATGACTTGTACAGGATGGGAAGCTCTATGAACAACTATAACGGTATTATTAGCTGCTTGTGATTCCTGAGCAAGCACTCGCACATTTTGAGGGTTGTAGGCCTCTTCCACAGTGAACAGTTTCTCATCCGAGAAGACTGTCCTAAGGTGAGAAATGTCGCGCTTCTGGAGGATTAGGGCGCGGCACCTTTTGAGTTTTTTCTCCTTGTTCTTCAGAGTTAGGATGGTAGCCTTTTTAGTACGATATTGGGGGAGACTCAAGTCCTCTTCAACGATTCCTTGAAGAGTCTTGCGTGATGAATTCATCTCGGAGGCCATTTTTTTCATGCTACGCCTAGCATTTCGACCGACTCGCTTCGTCATGGCCTCAATCTTGATAGGGGTGCGCACTTATCGAAGATAACCTCTTCAGGGCAATTCAGCAAGTATACCAATCTGTTCAAACCGTTTGTTTGCTTTTCAGACAAGATTGCGAGAGGCGTTGAGATCCTTAGCGATGCGCGTATTTGATCGACCAAGTTTGTGCAAGTCCACAATGATAGAGCGTGCTCTAAGAGAGGCCACCATTCTTTTGAGAATTGATCAAATGATATGAATTTTGAACCATGTAATAAACACATGTGAGAAGAACAAATGTCAAAATTGGAGCTCAGTGTGCACTACAAATTGAATTATAAACGCCGAAAGATTGGTTGCCGAATACATGGGCTACCCTGTATATCGGAAGGTGACTGAACTCTAATATAGCCCTACTATGTATATGAGAAATGTTGTTTTATTTATAAGAAGATTGAAGAAAAAAAGGAGCATTATTGTCTTCGATTTTCAAATTTAAGTAAAAGAAAAAATCGAGGTTGCTAGTATTACACTGTTTCAATGTGTTCTGTTACTGGATGAATTCGAAATTGGTCTTTGAATGTCATGTATTTGACATGTAGATCGTTACGACCTGTGCTATTTAATGTGCTTCGTGATTAAGACGAAAAAGCTCAATAATTGAAGATTCATAAGATCAGTTCTCTACTACTGGCGGAGATGTCTGGGAAACGGGTTGGAGTCAGAGCAGCTCGAGAAAAAAGTATAAAAAACGAGAAAACCGGAATAAAATAGTTTTTTTCTGACTGAAATTTTTCCCTCTCTTTTTCGGGCTAATTTTACGGTTATTTTTAAAAATAAATAATACCTATATCAAAACTCTTAGACAAACATTAATAAAAAAATATTTCGCTGATCCCCCCTTTACATATACGACAGTATTGAAACAAATTGACTTCAAATATCAGAAGAATGCGGAGCATCTTCAACAGCAAAAAAACTCAAAACAATTTTGGTAAGAAGTCGGCCTAAGCCGTCTCAACTTCGCAGCCGAAATAGAGAATTTCCGAGAAGAGCTCATCCACTACAGAGTAATTGACTATAGAGAACATTGGAGAAGACAAGCTTTAAAAAAATAACAAAAGTTATTTATTATAGTTCTGTCTCTACGAGCGTTCATTTATAGCTCGTCTGCGAACGCCGATAAGCACCTAATATATAAATTTGGAATTTCAGCTCTCCAAAACTTTACGCAAAATAAACGAAAAAGCGTTCCCGAAAAGACAAAGCTTTTCAAGTTTCTATTAAGTGCCGTTTTATACAAAAAAACTTCATCTCATGAAGAGTCCGGGGACTTTTAAAGTAAGGATGATAGCATAACTTCTTGTTGCTCTTGTTGTCGTTGTGCCGGACAAACACATATAAGAACTTCTTTACTAATAGAGTTGTAAATCAATGGAACGCCTTTCTTTTAAAATTTTTCAATCTTCACTGGCAGCTAAAAATTTCTATTAAAGTTTCTTGAATAATGAGAGTAAAAATAATTTGATTCTTATTATAACTCAACTGTCTGCAGTTCCTATCACACTTTCGCTTGGCCGTTGTTTTTATTTATAATGACTGCCTTGTTGTAATATTTTATCCATAAGTGACTTTTTTGTGAATCGTTTTATTGTTCACGTCATGTAAAAAATGGAAATAAATCAAACTTGACAGAGAACGATCCAAATGGGTTTTTTTATTGTTGCCCTTTTTGTAGAGGGAAAGTCGGGAATAAAGAGAAGCGGATCACCGACACTTTGTACCCATGATCAAATTGGCAAAAAACTGATATTGTAAGAATTTTTTCAAACGGTATCGTTCCTGAGCTGTACGGCCTCATTAGGATATTCTTTACCTAAGCCTGAGCGTAAAAAGTGATAAACAACAATAAAAAAAAATTTGCGGTACAATGTGTCGCAGTTACAAAATTTGTCGCAGTTAAACTTTTTATTATTCTTGAATCCCCCTAAAAAAGTAGCTTATTTATACATTTTAACAGTGATGTTCTGCCTGACGGCTACGACAACGAATGCAGATGCAGCTATTCTACAAAAATCTCTGAAAGACATTCTTAACAGATGATAAATATTCAAATGCTAAGTTACACAGTTTAAAGACAGTGACGCCTGGTTAAGATGACAAATGATTGAATTATCGCACAGAAAAAAAAAGCTAGTCCACCGGGCGGGATCGAACCCAGACCATCTCGACTCAAACCGGGAGCGCGTGTTACCATTACACTTTGACTCGAGATGGTCTGGGTTCGATCCCGCCCGGTGGACTAGCTTTTTTTCTGTGCGATAATTCAAACATTCTTAACGCTGAAGAAAAAAGCCTTCTGAAGATAAAAGAAGATAAAAGCTCTTCTCCTCCACTCTACTTTGTACTTTTCTTGGAAACCTGCAACGCTCTCTTCGACAAGTTCTACACAAGCTTCATCATCCAAGAGACCATCCGAAAGGAGATCGATCAGGAAAAAGGCTTCGATCCGTCGTCATCGAGAGGGCTCCTGAAAACACCGATTATCGATCTTCCGCGCAAACTCAACACGGTTCTCAACTCATCACCTGTCTTCTAGACGCATCTGGTATCGCCATCGGTGTACCTCTCCCTTCAAAATAGGAAAGCCGCCGAAGAAGCCAGGAACTAGTTCGTCTAGACTTCTCAAAGGGGAAAAATTATTGGTCCACCATTTAAATAGAAGTGTCACCAAATAAAATAGTAACGTCCACCAAATAAAATAGCAACGTCCACCAAATAAAATAGTAACGTCCACCAAATAAAATAGTAACGTCCACCAAATAAAATAGTAACGTCCACCAAATAAAATAGTAACGTCCACCAAATAAAACACTAACGTCCACCAAATTTTTTTTGTTGTGAAATTCACCACGGCATTCTTTTCTCACCTGACACCAACCTGTATGGTTTTTTCCACCAAATTAAAAGTCCACCAATTTTTTTCTTGAAATTCACCACGGCATTTTTTCTCACCTGACACCAAAGGTTTTTTCTCACCCTACACCACACCAAACTTTTTCTGCTCTCTCAGTGAGTTGTTTTTGATGGTTTTTTTTTGTAGTGGAGGTATTTTTCGCGGGAGTAAAGTTTTTTATGAGTGTTTTTTCTTGTTGAATGTTTTCTTTAGGTCATTCTGTTGAATGTTTTGTTTCAGATATAACTTAAAAATAGGCACTTCTGCAGTTTAAGTGGCAGCGCTCGTGGGCTTTAAACGCTTTGGTTTAATTTTTTTCTTCATAGATGTTCATTTTGAGCATCAAGGACTTTGGTTCTTGCAAAAAATCCGGTTCTTGCAAAATTTTTTTCATTTTTTCACAAAAAAAAATTTTTGGACTCAACTGCAGTTTCAGTCATCCCCAAAGCCCTAAAGGGAAGAAGAAGGGCCCTGAGGAGAGAAGGGGAAGGGAGTTTTCATGAATAAAATCTCTTTCTGAGAAAAAAATCTTTGGACGGCTAAAGTAGATTAGAGCCAACTTTTTCCTAAGCCTAAGCGTTTTCGCCCTTTGTTACTTCGTCTGGTAGGTGCGTCGCGGCCCCCTTCGCGTCGCGGCTTTTATTTGTTTTTTTCATGAAAAAGATTTTATTCATGAAAACTCCCTTCCCCCTTTCTTCTTAGGGCCCCCCTTCCCCCCTTTAGGGCCCCCCTTCCCCCCCCCCTCCCTAGGGCCCCTACCCCCCTTGCTTAGGTAGGGCCCTCTTCCTCCCCCCTTCAGGGCCCCCCTCCCTTCCCTGCTTAGGTAAACCCCCTTCCCCCTCCCCCCTTTCCTTTCCCCAAAATTTATAAAGATATTTTTTTAAAGGAAAAGAAAAGAGAGAAAAGAAGAAAGAAAGAAAAAAATATAAAAAATTGAGAGGCCGCGACGCGAAGGGGCCGCGACGCGCCTACCAGACGAAGTAAAAAAGTACCAGCGTTTTAATGTAAAAATAATTTTTTGCAGTTGCAAAATCAGGTTATTTTTTCATTTTTAAAGTCTTTTTTAAGCTATTATAGAAGAATTTA